>JAEDXX010000366.1:0-60000 GCA_021725515.1 Epicauta chinensis | reverse complement strand
TAGTATATTACTAGAATAGGAAAAGGTTGACTATGTGGGAGTCGGTCACTTCAAAAGGTAAAAATTTGGGAGCACATAAGTAAATCGTTGTTTAAAAGTGAAATGAATGTTGTGGATCTTGAAGAGTTGAGATATGAAAATCAACCGACTAAAATAAAATGTAAATGTAAGATATATGTATAAGGCAACGGTGGGCAAATGTGGCTTTTCGTTGGAAAGTGTGGCTCTCATTGAAAATTTAAATCCGTTGGTTGTATATGGGAACTTGGCGGAATCCATATAAAAAAGCATAAAAATGAATAAATATAGCTTATAGAACCCCCTCCTTCTTATATCGTCAGATGTACACGTCCTTGGTACTTTTATTTCTCTTAGTTGACGTCTTATGGGAGATCCGCAGCTGACCATAGATAGAAAAAACACATCGTATATATATAATCATATTAATTTGAAATTAAATTTGACTTCAGTATTTAAGTATTACTATCTAACTATTGTGTGGCTCTTTATAACATATGAAAAACCGGACTGCGGCTCTCTTTGTCCTAATACGTGCCCATCTCTGGTATAAGGTCTTCAGACAGACAAATATCACTGAAACTCCGTACACAGTATGGTAGAGTTGCAAGTAAGTTGATTTGACTTATTAAATAATTAATGTTATTAAATAATTAATAAAATTTTAATTAGAAAGCGATATTTTTTCAGTTGAATGATAAAAGAGACGTTATTCAAAGATCTTGCACCAGTGAATCGAAGACTTCTTCCGACCAAAACTGGGGCAAACCATTGAGTAGCCAACTTGCAAAAGAAATTTTTGTAAAACCATGATGATTTTGTACTCATGAAAGAAAGTTATAAACCAGTTTATGATGTTCAGTACGAGCCAGTATGGGTTGGAAAAAATAAATTAGTCATTAGTCAGTCATTTCGAAATATTGTTTCGAATGTGAGCTATAAAATTCCAAAGCGCAAGAGAACCTTTTTCCCATGTTAATCAAATGGGAAATAGAAAATCGCGTTGAGGCACCTGTAGATATTAAAATTAAGAGGTGATATTTTCACAGGCCCATTGTTTCGACATCCTGAACAATATTTGCAGGGTGCCTTTTGAAAAAAAAATAGTCGATTTTTCTGATACAGTCTAATATATATATATATTAGGGTGGTCGTTAAAAATTATTTTTTGTCAGCCGCCCTAAAAAAACGTTCCTTTTGATGAAAAAATACGGGGGAATTTTTTTCTTTTTTTTTGGACAACAAGAACACGTGCCGCTCGGCCTTTGAAGATTATTTCTTCATGAAATTACAGTTTTTTCAATATATCTCTTAAAGTAGACGGATTTGAGAAAAAATTATTGAAAGCAATTTCATAGAAATAAAATTCTCTACAAAAAAGGTCTCTTTTGATTTTTTCATAAAGTTCATATTTATGGAGATATTTTCAATAATGAACTCAATAACTTCATAAAATCAAAATTTTCAGACATATAAAAGTATTTTTTTCTTAAATAAAAACCATTTGGTAACTTAAGTCACATTTACAATTATTAATTTAATCGTTTTTATTTCCGAAAAAAATATGTTTATACGTCTGAAAATTTTGATTTTATGGAGTTATTAAGTCGATTATTGAAAATATCTCCATAAATATAAAGTTTCTGAAAAAATTAAATGAGACCTTTTTTGTGGAGGATTTTATTTCCTATGAAATTGCTTCAATGATTTTTTCTCAAATCCGTCTACTTTAGGAGATATTTTGAAAAAACTGTAATTTCATGAAGAAATAATCTTCAAAGGCCGAGCGGCACGTGTTCTTGTTGTCCAAAAAAAAAGAAAAAAATTCCCCCGTATTCTTTCATCAAAAGGAAGGTTTTTTTAGGGCGGCTGACAAAAAATAATTTTTAACGACCACCCTAATATATATATATATATATATATATATATATATATATATATATATATATATATATATATATCGAGGGTTTCATAACATAGTGGCGTTTGAACCAAATTTTCAAAATCTCGATTTTGGGCGTATCGTTTGGTTTAACTTCAGCTACACAACGTAAGGGCGTATCCTGCACTCGCTGTATTAAGAAGTTGTGACCTGTATTAATTAGGCGTAAAAGCCAGGTTTGACTTTACTAACGTAACATAGAGGCGCATGGTCATACGCCCCGTAGTCACGTATTTTTCGGGGCGTATGAGCCAAACATAACGCACGTGACTTTGAAATGTCACGTGCGTGTTCGCAAATATTAATTGTTTGAATAAACGCGAATTACTCGGTTTCTTTGTTGTTATTTAACACTTTATTTGTGTTTCTAAGTGATTGAAGATGAATAGAAGTAAACGCATCGTCCAGTTGGCTGTACAGCAAGGTAATGTTTTAACTGAATACTCATATTTTAGGTTATAAAAGTTTGTTTAAATAAAACTATTAGTCATATTTATAAGGCGTTTTTAATTAATTTAGCATTACGGGAAGAATTCGAAGAAGGTTCAAATCACAGTAATACTTCATTTGAAGGGGATGATGGAAATTGCAACTTGGATCCGTTTCACGCTTCTTCTGATGAAGATCCTGATTACCAGTTGCCTGGAATGAAAGATTTTGAGACTGAGTCTGAAACGTTCGTGGCAAGTGGCAATGAAGATCATGCAAACTCATCTGGAACGTTGGAAAACTTGGTAGTTCAAGAGGAAACTCCAGGTATGTGTTCAGTGTTAGTAATTTTAAAATAAGAAATTTACTTTATAAGTTTTTCTCAGAACGTATTCGAAGAAAACGCAAAAAACCTGACCAATGGCAACAAAACATAAGGGAACAAAAAAGAAATAGTGGACAGCAATATGTGAATAAAAAAAATGTTGTAGTACGTTCGCCAAAACTAAAAGAACCTTGTCATGGTAATTGTGTCTACAAGTGCCCAAACAAGATCGACATGGAGGGACGACAAGCTATTTTTGATGATTTCTAGCAACTTGGCGATTTGCAAAGGCAAAGGAATTATATTGCAGCAAGGGTGGATTGCCATGAAAGCGGAAGAACCAGAGTAGAGCATTCTAGAAAAAAATATTCCCATAAATATTTTTTTTCTTACTTAAACCAGAAGCACAGAGTTTGTAAAAAATTCTTTCTAAACACATTGGACATTTCTGAAAAAAATGATGCGGACAGCTTTACTAAAATCAAATCGTTCTTTTGCCAATTTTCCATCGCCTGACTGTAGTGGAAAACATCCACCAGGAATAAAAGTATCTGATGATGTTATCCGATTAACTGAACAGCACATAGATGCCTTTCCCACAGTTCCAGCTCATTGGTGTAGAAGTGATTCAAAGAAAGTGTACTTGGAGAGCATTTTAAACAGGGAAAAAATGTATTCCTTATATCTGGAATTTTGCAACGAGAAGAAAATGAAACCAGTGAGCAAAACACTTTATAGAGAGATTTTGATAAAGAAAAACATAGGGTTTTACCATCCAAGAAAAGACCAATGTTGGTGCTATGAATTTGATCAGATATGTGAAGAGTATAAAAGAGAGCAAAGAGAAAATTATGAACTTCATAAAAGGAGAAAAGATGCTGCAAATTTAGCTAAAAGGGAAGTTGGTGACAGAGCAAGAAGAGGCGGTGTTATACTGCCCTCTGTTCTACGCCAAACCATTATTTTATAAACGGAAGCTTGCTGTTTATAATTTTACTATTTATGAAGTAGCAAGTAAAATTGGGACTTGTTTTTTATGGGATGAATGTGCAGGTAAAAGAGGAGCAAATGAAATTGCGACATGCTTGTCGATGTATATTGAAATTTTAGCGCCTAATGTAAAACATTTATCGTTATTTTCCGTCAATTGTCCTGGGCAAACCCGCAACACAGTGGTAGCTTTTATGTTATATTACTGTCTGAACAAAAGTTTGCTGGAAAGCATTGAGATACAATTTTTAGAGGCTGGTCACACCCATATGGAATGCGACTCAATGCATTCTACCATTGAGGCTGCATCAAAAAATGCAAAAATTTTGCTACCATCTGATTGGTACAATGTTGTACGTCTCGCAAAAAAACGAGGTGAACCGTATAAAGTACACAATTTAAAGTTCACAGATTTTAAAGATTTTAAGGAACTAAAAGACTCAGCAATGTCAAATTGGCATATTGACAAAGATGGAAATCATCTCAATTGGAAAAACGTTCGATGCATAAAGTTTCTAAAACACACACCAAATATTTTATACTATAAAAATGAACACTGGGATTCTAGATACCTCAAACTAGACATGCAATACCGAACTAGAGGAGGTCGTCGAAGCCAAACAGCTGTAAGAAAAGATCCTCCGACTTTGTATAATGCGCCTCTAAAAATTGACTCTAAGAAATACAAGAATCTGATGGAGCTCTGCCAAAGTAACGTTATACCAACTGAACATCACCGTTTCTACGAAAATTTAAACAAAAATGAAGACCCTCAACAGGATTCTTCTTCCGAAGATGAAATCTCTCTCCAAACAATGCGAGAGAGATTAAAAAAAAGATAAACTTGCCTTTGATTTTTGAATTGAAACTTTTAGTTATTATTATTCTAAATTACTTTTTGTCCTAAATAAATGCTTTTTCAATGATTTTATTGTTTAAGATTATTTTTAGATGACTTACCCCTATTATTATTCATTAAAATGCGCTAGAATTGGAAATTGTTATCATACGCCCTTTAGCTCTCATTACGGATACGTATATCTGTCAACATAAGAGATAGGTGTATAAACCGGAAGTGATTGTTGCTGATACTCTAGGGTAACATTTTTCAATTCATTTTCAATTAAAAAAATTTTTTTTTATTAAATTCTTCGACAACTCGATGGATCGATTTATTACCTTTGCCATAGCACTGAATTATGTGAATGTGTTGGTTTTTTGGCATCATTTTTAACAATTACGGTTAATGAAAATAAATAAATAATGGCAATTACCATGACAACGCAAACTTACTTTTTGGGACTTAGAAAAATTTTCAACTGAAACGATCAATTTTAGATTTTTCTCTGAAACTAAAAGTAAATTTGAAAAGGTTAAAACTGAATTGGCCGTTTCTCGGGACATGCAAAATTTCTTATCAAGAATACATTTTTCTTGTAAAACGCAAAATGAAAAAGTTTTTCCTCTTTGGAACTCGATCCGTGGACAGACAGTATATAAGATGTTAGTATTTGTCAAATATATTATTTTCGGAGACGAGTTGTTTTGAGCTTATTACTTAGTTAGAACATTTAATCCTTACACCGCCCTGCTATAAAATATTACTACTTATTTATCTCTTCAATAAACATTTATTTATTTTTGCAACTCACGATATTCTCCTATTCCTCTACAATTATCTGTATATAAACGGCCTAGCTAGTCAAAATAAAACACTTTATACTGTTATTCAATGCGAGAATATCTCATTCGATTCCAATGGATTCCGATAGTGATGTATATGCAGATGATTTGTCTGACATTTCAAGCGACGCAGAGGTTCCCGAATTTGATAGCGAAAGTGACGAAGAAGAATTGTTTCGACCAAGGAGCAACAGGGTCTTGCCAATACCGTCTAGCAATGAAGAAAGTGATGATGAAGTATTGGAAAATGATAATGTGCCAATTATCGAGGATTTCTTAGGACAAAGTGGAGTGTTCGTGATGCCAAACAATTCAGAAAGTGTAATTGATTTGGTTCAATTATTTATTGGAAACGATTTATTTGAATATATGGCGACAGAAACAAATCGCTATCATGAACAGAATATACATTTATTTAGAGATCGTGAAAAGTCCGTAAAGTGGAAAGATGTGTCTGTGACGGAGCTAAAAAATGCTTGGATTACTTCTCCTAATGGGAAGAGTTCGTAAGGACACGAGAGATGAATACTGGTCGACAGATGAAACAATTCAAACTCCAATATTTGCTCAAATAATGAGCAGGGATCGATTTAGGCAAATATGGCATTCCTGGTATTTTTCCAATAACGATGACAGGGATGATAGAGATCGCCTTAAAAAAATCCGTCCCATTATTTCTTACATTTTGCCCAAATTTCAATAAGTTTACAAACCACAGAGAGAATTGTCCCTAGATGAAAGCACCATACCATGGAGAGGTCGTCTATCATTCAAAGTCTACAATGCTTCAAAAATAACAAAATATGGTATTCTCATAAGAATGGTTTGTGAAGCGAAAACCGGCTACATATGTAATTTCCGCATATACTGTGGTGAAGGAAATCGACTGCAACACACAATTTTAGATCTTCTACATCCATATGTAAACTTATGGCATCACATATACAGATTAACTAATGTATCTACGTACATTAGAAGCAGAGTGGAGGGAAGGCTCCTCCTCCAATTATGTGGTCAGAGTACGTCAAATGGTCGGAAGTTTTTATGTTTATTATTTAGACACCTCCCACTGTTAATATACACATACTTAGTCAAGGTTAATAGTTGCTATGAGTACGTGTGGAATTCAAGTTATAAGAGACAACAATATCAACAAACTTTCTTGTCTCTGTAGTAAACATTATAAGTCTTGAAAATTGACCACGGTCTAGTGCGATCATGGGATTCTTTTAATGAGTTAGACCAGCCCCCTATCACTCCATGTTTCAAAAAATGGTTCGATGTCGTCGCACCAGCCAGGGAGCGCTAGTAGTCCTTTGCACCGATCACCTTTACGCGAGCGTTGAATTAAATTTTATTAAATTTTACTTATTAAGAAAAGTTTAATTATAACATTATAATTATTAATTTTTTATTAACAATAATAATAAAATGATAATCACCAATCAAAATCAATAATTTCTGTCCGATATAAAAATAATAACTAGTAAACCGCGGTCGTCACACACGGTGCAAAGGACCACCAGCGCCCTCTAGAAGAACAAAAAACACGGGACATATTCGTTCACTTTTTGTGTTGCTTCGCCCATTGAAGTTATAGGGGGGTGAGTTAGACAGAGAAATATCTTATTCTTTTCAAAATTGTAAACAATGATAGACAGCGTCATGATCTTAATGCTGGACAGGAGGTGATAGGTTCAAATCTGTTGAGCGCTACAATTCACTTTTTTCTTTATTATGATATAATAATAATTCACAAAAGTGAGACATACAACTTTTCATAAACGTTTAGTTGACGCTAATAAGTAAAGCACAAAAAATCAGAAAAATTGACAACGAAGCAATTAAATATAAAATTCTGGATTTACGATGAATTGTATTTAATTCATCATCAATAAAAAAAGATAAATGAAAAAAAAAATTTTTTTAATTTTTATGACCAATATGTGTTTAAAGGAGTTCGAAATTATCAACCATAATTGAGATGCACAATTTTACAATAGTGTAGATACAATTTTTTTTCATAAAATATTGCCTATTTTAAATTGATTCTCAGTAATTTTTGTTAGACATAACATTTAACTGGCATGTATGCAATGAAAGGAAATTTTGCACACAATGTATAATTTCTTAGAGCTGTTATCTGATAATTCGAAAATAAAGTAATTAGGCATCTGATTTTTAGATAATTTACTTGTGTACGGATTTAATTCGTGATTGTAAAAGTGTATAATTGATTCTATTGTTGGTCTTTTTAATAAATATTGATTGAAATTTTTTGAAAAATCTTCGATATCTAGAAAGTTATAACGGTTATATG
Organism: Epicauta chinensis; assembly: GCA_021725515.1. Classification (NCBI taxonomy): domain Eukaryota; kingdom Metazoa; phylum Arthropoda; class Insecta; order Coleoptera; family Meloidae; genus Epicauta; species Epicauta chinensis. The sequence goes on along the minus strand of JAEDXX010000366.1, from coordinate 52,293 downwards.
GGCCAATTCTGTAACTTTTCTGTTATTTTTAACAGCATGTTATAAATTAAACGGCTGTTAAAATCGAATGTGCTATTCTGTAAGTCCCGCTCATGTTAAAATTTTAACATGACCTGTTACTATTGGCTGTTAAACGCCTGATTTTAAAGACCTTTAAGTGGAGCCCTTTAAAATATAACAGACCTGTTTATTTACCAAATTGGCTGCTATAGTTGGGTTGTTATTGCAACGGGACGCCGAAAAGAGAAAAAAGTAAGTATTTTATCATTATATTTATAATAATCACCACAAAAACTTAATAAACATTTATATAATTAAATACTTTTAGACGAGTTATGAGAATAAACCTTAGAAGAATTCGAGATGCAGCTAATCCATTTGAGTTGCCAGAATTAACTTTTATTAAACTGTTTCGTCTCAACAAAGAAGCTGTACGTTTTATAATAAATGACCTACAACCACATATGGATGAAATGAAAAGACAAACAGGTATTCCACATCATGTAAAAATACTTTGTACATTACATTTTTATGGGCATGGAAGTTACCAAGTGGATGTTGGTTATGGTGGAAACTTTTGTTTGAGCCAATCGTCCGTTAGTCGTGCAATTCAACAAGTAACGGAACAAATCAACACGGTGTTATTGCATCGATGGATACAATTCGCAACTACTATTGAGGAATTAAGAGGAAAAACACATGTTTTTTTTGAAAAGTATCAATTTCCAGGTAATAGTGTACTATAAAATATACAACAATTATACAAATATCTTTTATACATTTGTAGATACCATCGGTGCTATTGATTGCACTCATGTTGCAATATGCATCCCACCTGCAAACCATCCTATTTATCCAGGAGCCCCATATTTAAACAGAAAAGGCTTATACAGCATTAATGTCCAGATTGTGGTGGATGGTAATTTCAGAATAATAAATATGAACGCCCGCTACCCTGGTAGCGTGCACGATGCAGCTATTTGGATGATGTCTGGCGTAAACAGACATCTAAAAAATTTATATTTAAATGGGAACATGAATTACCATCTTATTGGGGACGAGGGTGATCCGCTAAGTCCATGGCTACTCATTAAACATCCTGATAATCTGAACGTACAAACACCAGCAGGACGATTCAATGAGAGATTCACTGCATCACGCAATAAAAGATTTTGTTATATTATACCCACGATACACAAATACCGGTATGATTACTAAAAATCTTAAATTGTACATCCCTGAGCATTGACGTCATTTGCGAAGCACCGACTCACAAACTCATGACTGCCAACTAGTTTGAGGGCGTCAATTTTCACATTTTTTTCCCTTATTTAATATATATTTTTTTTATTTTGATGTTCTTATGTCTTATTCTATTTTAATTTAAACATTGTTATCTTTATATGCGAATGTACGGGAAATATCACCTTATATAATCGGCGGCAATTCTTTATAAACCAACCCAGACATATGTCTGGGGTGGTTTTAAAATTGCTCATTGATAACTATTCTATCAAGATCATTTCACTTTAAACAGCAAATATGTAGGTGCAGATTGTAGATATAGAACTGTTTTTATCTCTCACGCAGTGTTTGAAATTTTTCACAGCCGTAAAATATGTTGATTTCATTGATTTCCATATACAGGGTTCGGCAGAATGAACTGCCCAATTTAAATAGCTTGCAAAAATTTATTAGATTGAACAATAAAACGATTTATTCCATATTCTTAGACTAGAAAGGTGGGAGATTTTTATGATTTAAATATACTGTTTCGTGAATGACCGCCATTGTTCTTAATGCATTCTTGTTAAAATATACTAATTCAAAAAATAATAATTTATAATAATAATATCATGTTTATATTACTATAAAAATTATTAGATTGTTTAACAAAACTTTATTTTCCAATTTCAAGATGCTTGCTTCTTTATTTTATTAACATAAACACACAATTTTGCTTCGCACATGACGTCACATTGTGCGAGAGAGATAGCGCTACGATGCGCCTCGGCATACCGGTATTTGTGTATCGTGATTATACCTACATCTAGATCTTTTTGCATTTTTGTACCATGGTTAAAATAATATCTAGAAAATATCTGTGTACAATTCATATTACGCTTCACCAGTGGATTTTCGGTTTTTATTTGCATAAAAAAATACGCGAAGATGCAATTGTTTACTTTAAATATATTTATAATATATTTTTTGATGAATAAACTATTCACAGAAGAGAGATAACTGTGTTGAAATGCTATATAGTTAGAAAAGGATAACCTTATTAATAACAACTGGCAACATTGCTGTTTTTAACAAGGGTTGTTTAAATGTTAATCATAACGGCTCTGTTAAAATTGATATTAGAGAATACGATTTCCAGTTAAAATTTTAACACGATCGTTATAATTTTAACTTTAACAGGCTGTTTAAATTTAACAGAAAAGTTACAGAATTGGCCCCATAATGCTTTATTTTACTAAATCTTATAATTCTCATGGTTATAGATTATTGTAAATATCTAGTATCGCTTTTTATATTGAACTTTTGGTCGATTACACTTTTAACAATTTGATTCTACATTTGTACGTAAGTAAAAAATAATTATTATATTATATATATTATATATGTAAGATTATAATCTTACAATTTTTTTTGTTAACTTTTGTTTTAATTTCAGTTTAAACAAACTTTCGTCTTTCGTTGTCAGTTTTTGTTTTTATTTGTTATTGTTAAATTGACTTACTCATCTATTGAGTAACTATCGTTTATTGTTTTCTCTATTTATTTTGTTATCAATTCATAATGGATATTTATACTTTGGAAGAAAAAATTCAAATAGTAAAATGGTACTTCGGTGGTAATATTTGTTGATAGGTTTTTAAATACTATACGTCGAGCCGTAGTAAACTTTGAAATCCATGGATGTGTAATCCCTCGTATCCATAAAACAGCAAATAAAAAACGAAGCGATGAACAAGAATCTAAAGAGATCATGGTATGTGCTAGTGTTGAGGTAGATCCGAAGCAGTCATGTCGAGCTATCGCGAATGAATTTGATATCAGCCCTGAACAAGCTCGGACTATTTAAAAAAATAAATATCGGTCCTACAAATTACAAAAGGGGAATGAAATTTTTCCCGAGGATGAATCGTCGTTTCCATTACATGGTCCTCATAACTCCTCCGTAAGTCGATACTGGTCTCGGGAAAACTTGAGATTAACTTATACTTATCGATCACAGTACCCCCAAAAGTTAAATGTATGGGCCGGTATTTTGGGGAATCATATTATTGGGCCGTTTTTTATTGACGGCAATTTGACTGCCACGAAATACCTCGCACTACTGCAAAACCAAATCATACCAGAGGTCCAGCAGTTGACAGACGTTAATTTCAATGAAGTGTGGTTTCAACAGGATGGATGTCCTGTCCATCATTCCCATGTCGTTAAAACCTACTTAGATGGTACATTTCCTAATCGATTAATTTGTAAGGGAGGGGAATATACTTGGCCTGCTAGATCACCAGATTTGGCACCAAACGATTTTTTTTTGTGGGGGTATGTGAAAAATAGAATTTATGGCTTCGAAGAACAAAGGGCTACGAATTTAGATGAATTGAGACAAATGATTCTTGATTCTATGAATTCAATTAGCCGACAAACGTTGGATAATGTTCGGGGTAATTTTTATAATAGACTAGGATATTGTTTAACAGAAGGAGGAGGGCGATTTGAACATTATTTGAATTAATTATTTCGTTTTTTTGTTGTTATTTTCTAATTTAAAAACTGTTGTTTTGTTATAGTTTATAATTTCCTCTTTGAGGCACAATTTGAACATTGATTGATAATCGATTAATTTTTATTTGATTGTTTCGTTGTGTTTAATCTCAGATCAAACAGATCTGTTTTTTGTCTTGTATTAATTGTTGTTAATTTACAAATTATCGGTTGCAACAAATTATTGTTATTGTTGCGTCAATTATTGTAGAATGATCGCTATCTTTTGTATAACAATAACAACATTCAGCAGTTTTACATAATTGTTCTATTTAATTGTTGCAATTGTCTAATATAATATAATAGTAATAATAATTTTCAGCAATTCTACTTAAATATGTACTACTTATTAATAACCTTGGTCTGATTAGATCACGGTATAAATAATGTATTGTTAGACCAAATAAAGTTTAGTATCAATTCGTAAAGAGTTGTGCTCACTTCATCACGTTGCCATTTTGTGTTTTTTAGTAATTTGCTTATTAGTGTAACCACGATAAACAATCTTTTATGTAAAAAAATTGTATCTACACTATTGTAAAATTGTGCATCTCAATTATGGTTGATAATTTCGAACTCCTTTAAACACATATTGGTCAAAAAAAAATTAATTTTTTTTCATTTATCTTTTTTTATTGATGATAAATTAAATACAATTCATCGTAAATCCAGAATTTTATATTTAATTGCTTCGTTGTCAATTTTTCTGATTTTTTGTGCTTTACTTATTAGCGTCAACTAAACGTTTATGAAAAGTTGTATGTCTCACTTTTGTGAATTATTATTATATCATAATAAAGAAAAAAGTGAATTGTAGCGCTCAACAGATTTGAACCTATCACCTCCTGTCCAGCATTAAGATCATGACGCTATCTAGCATTGTTTACAATTTTGAAAAGAATAAGATATTTCTCTGTCTAACTCATTAAAAGAATCCCATGATCGCACTAGACCGTGGTCAATTTTCAAGACTTATAATGTTTACAACAGAGACAAAAATGTTTGTTGATATTGTTGTCTCTTATAACTTGAATTCCACATGTATTCATAGCAACTATTAACCTTGACTAAGTATGCGTATCAATAGTGGGAACTTCACACTGTTAAAATGTGAAAGAATAATCGATTTTTATATGAATAGATTTTTTTTCCGATCGATTATATTAATTAAAAGTAAAAGAATTAGATAAACGACGTTGGTTTAAATCAATATAGCCAAACTATCTACACATTTTAATCAATTCTCGCACTAATGAATTGTTAATATTAATCTGATAATTTTATTATTGTATACAAAAAAATGCAATTCTTCGAATAATAAAAAAAATAAATAGAATTTCTCACAAAATTCGATTTTTTCTTTAATAAATCGATTTTTTATAAATGTGTTGTATAAATGTGTACGGATTTAATTCGTGATTCTATAAGTTGTCTTTTTTTTAATAAATATTGATTGAAATTTGATTCTGAACACAAACAACACATGCTTGTTGATATTGTTGTCTTGACAACAGTGGGCGTCTAACTAAATAATAAACATAAAAAACTCCTCCTATTCGACCTACTCTGACCACACAATTGTTCTATGGTATGTAGTGAATAGGAGGAGACTTCCTCCCACTCTTCTTCTAATGTACTTAGATGAATTGGGCACCCTGTATATGGACAATTACTACAATAGTGTAGACACTTGCGAAATACTTCTACAATATAGATTCTGGAGTTGTGGCACTATTCGTATAAATAGAGGCCTTCCTCTCTGTTTAAAAAATGCGAAATTAAATAGGGGGGAATCTATATTTCGTCGCCGACAAAACATTTTATTACAATGTTGGCAATGAAAAAGGCCTGTGCGTATGATATCGACCATACAACTGACGTTGTAGAAAGCCATAATATTGATTGGGTGACAAAAGAGAGAATTTTGAAACCAATATGTGTAGTAGATTACAACAAAGTCATGAAAGGTGTGGATCGTGCCGATCAATATTTATCTTACTCGATAGTACGTCGTTCGAAGAAATGGACTAAAAGAGCTGTGATGTTTATGATCAACTGTGCACTATTTAATGCTTTTATGTTTATAAAACATTAAATCCTAATTATAATAAGAAATACATACATACATGATGTAGCAAAAGTGTGGATAAGCGAACCGACTCCAGAAAATGTAAATGCAGAGCATCCTGTACCAGGCACATCAACTACAGCCAGAAGAGATGACCCTTCAGGAAGATTGACAAAAGATGCAAAAAAACATAAATTAGTTAAACTAATTACAGGCGGCATAAAACTTAAACCCCAGAGACAGTGTCGCGTTTGTGCCACGTATAAGAAGAAAAGCCTGACTTGTCATATGTGCGAATTTTGCAAAGTGCCTCTTCACAAAGGAGACTGTTTTTTTAAATATCACACATTAGAAAAATATTAGTGGGTGGTTTTGTGTAATGAAAAAAATAATAGAAACAGTGTATCTTTGTGAGCACAAAATAAAACAAATGTTTTATAAATGTGATTTTATCAATATAGTTTAATTTTTTAAATATTACTCTATTTTTAGGCGTACATTTTGTTTTCTTGACCGCGTAAATTACGCCCGCTATGTAACATAGTTGCGTGGATTAGGGCGCCCGCTCAAAATGTGTTAAGATTAAGCTACGCCAATGGTGCATTTCGAGCGTTGTAATTGTAACCAAATTGCCTTCAATCCGCACTTTACTTATTAGTTAAACCATTACAATCATGGCTGTGTGCCAGTGTTGACAACATTGTTCTTAAAAACGGCAAAGCAATGAAAATTTTAGAAATTAAATGTCCTTTCACATGTTCATCGAAATCTATAGTTAATGAAAAAAAATAAAAAATTAATGTAGCCTACCTGCAGCTCGACGAAAGAAAACCGGGCTAGTTAAAAAAAAAAGTCATATTTGTTTCACCCAATGCCAAATACAAATTGTTGGATTAAATATATGTGACTTATTTATTTGGTCCCGAAAGAGTAGTTATCTAGTAACTGTAAGGAGAGATGATCTATTATTGTATTTTTATTTTAATTACTAATTCACTCGTATAAAACAAAAGTTGCTGATTAAACTTCCATTTTTGAGTGACTCTATGGTACATGTTAGTGGAGGATAGATAGTTTTATAATTGATAGATGTAAGTTTCTTTTAAAATTCGAATGATTTGTTTAATAGGAGTAGTATTTATTGATAGGCAACACAAAATAACACTTGGTGTATGAAAAGTCAGATTTAGTGAATAATATATGAATATTTCACAAAAGAACGAACGATTACGACTCGTTTGTACTACCTGCCGCCACCTCCTCGTATTTGCTTAAATGCGACAAAAGTGGTGTAATGGCAGGAAATGATACTCCAATGCCATTATTTCATTTCCTGATATTTGAACAAAAAATCAACACACTTAAGGGTTGATTTCTACCCGAAAATTAAAGTCAAATCGTATTGAGAGAATCAGAAACAATTGTTTTGATATGGTGGTGGTGGTGGTGGTAGTAGTGTTAGTATGGTAATTAGAATTTCGTTATGCTGTAGTTGATGGAATTTTCGTGGATTAGCAGGAGGTGGTCGAAATTAACAAACTCACACAGCGTACAAAATTAAGCCAAAAAAAAAGAATTCGTTACACAATTTTGTAATACGAAAATAGAATTGGCCCCTACGTCACTGTTTAACTGATTGTGTACAGATGGTGGTATCACTTTGTGGCAGATCTTTCAATTTTAATAAATTATCAGGAAACTAGAACAACGTTAATTGGCCGCTAAACGACCAAACCTCTTCAAGAGTTCACGTTTGTACTGATTGAATCGGTTCTATAAATGTATCGATTCGTGTCCTACATCAGTGGTGCGTAAACTAGGGTCCGCGACCCCTGTGGGGGTCGCCAGAAGTTTTTTGGGGGTCGCCAAATTTTTATGAAATGCATTATGCCTGCATGCTGCATACCACACAGTGTACATATAAAGAGTGAAGCGCCGTCACTCACTGTTTTTTTGCAATTTCCTGCTGTCCCCTCTTTCTTTGACCGTAATACGTAATGTATGTAAAGTGTGAAGACGCAAGTTTTTCACTCCGGTAGATGGCGTCCTCGTCGCGGTAATTCGCCAGTTTTACTGAAAGGCGCCTATTTGTCCGACGTACTGATGTTATACGTACTGTGTTTCTCCTCAAGTCTTAGCAAGTGACGTTGTATAATTCTGATTTTTTATATTTTTATCGGGCTTTGCTACTCTTTGTTATCAGGTATGTACTATCATTAGAGAAAGATCTCTGTTAAGTTTATTGAATTTCTCAAAAAAAAAAAATGTTAAAATTAAATAATTATTTGTTTTAGTTCAAAAAAATTTACCCCTATCTTCATAATGGATAAATGGGTAATACGTCCACCAAGTACATCTTCAGAAAACAAACGTGGAAATACTGATGAAGAGTCGCAAACTACTGAACTAAATGTCCTATCTAAAAAAAATAGAAAATACAATGAGGAATTTATTAAGTATGGTTTTACATTTTGTGTTGTTGATTATGAAACCAGCTAAATTAAAAAGGCACCTGGAAACTAAACATAAAGAACTTCAAAATAAACATGCCGATTTTTTTCAAAGACGAGCTGAAAATCTGAAGATTCAAAGTGCACACTTAAAGATATTTACAACAATACCTCAGAAAGCATTACGAGCTTCTTTAGAAGTTTCTTATCTAATAGGAAAAACAATGAAACCCCATACAATTGGAGAATCCCTTATCCTTCCTGCAGCAACTAAGATGACATCAATTATACATGGCGATAAATATGGAAATGAACTAAAAACAATACCATTGTCAAGAGATACTGTCTCCGCGGATTTCCGCGATGTCACGGAATTTAGAGTCAGAAGTCATAAAACGCGTACAAAATTCATCTGTATTTGCTTTACAACTGGACGAGACTACCGATACTATTAAAATGTCACAACTAATTATTTACGTTAGGTTTATTTTTAATGAAGATATAACAAAAACATTTTTATGCTGCAAAAGTTTGGAAGGAAAGACAACTGGAGAAAAAATATCCGAATTAATTAACGAATATTTTGAAGCAAAGTCCCTTACCTGGGCAAACTGTGTTGCGGTTTGTACTGATGGTGCCGCAGTATTAACAGGTTCAAATAAAGGGCTCAGAGGCTTCATTCAGAAAGTGGCGCCTCATATGGTATTTAATCACTGTATGATTCATCGGCAAGCTCTTGTTGCAAAAGATATGGATGAAGAGTTGCACAACATATTACAAGATGCTGTTAGTTCAATTAACTACATTAAAAGCAACAGCCTCAACAGCCGTCTCTTTTCAATACTTTGCAATGCGGTGGACTCAACGTATGAGAGTTTACTCTTACACACCGTAGTCAGATGGCTTTCACGTGGGAAAATACTACGACAGATATTTGATTTGAGAAATGAAGTGTACATGTTTTTAATCGAAAAGAAACATAGATTGGCGAGTTTTTATATCAATGAAGTTTGGCTAGGAAAGATGAGCTATTTAGTTGATATTTTCGAAAAACTTAACGACTTAAATTTGAGCCTGCAGGGTGGGAATTCGACTATCATAACTTCAGCCAGTAAAATTCAACCTTTTAAGAATAAACTTAATATCTGGCAAACTGAACTGAATAAAAACAACACCGACATGTTCCCTAGCTTTAACGATTTTATCAAGGAAAATAATATGGATATATTTACATTTAAAAACATCATTTCCAATCACATTAAAAAGTTAAAAGAAAATTTTTCGAGAAGATTCGAGGATTCGTGATCCATTTTCCTACGACATATGCAGTTCAATTCTTCAAATTAGTGAGAAAGAGCAATTGATAGATTTGATTAGTGATTATAGTCTTCGAAATCAATTTAAGACTCAGACTTGCCAAAAATTTTGGCTAGTGGAGAAGCAATATCCCGTTTTATGCAAGAATGCCATCAGAGATTTAATACAATTTGCATCAACGTATTTATGTGAAACTGGATTTAGCAAACTAGTTGCAATAAAAACTAAATACCGCTCGCGTTTAAACCCTGCAGATGATATGCGAATTGCAATTAGCAACATACATCCAAATATCGATGAGATAATTAGAAATTCGCAACCACATACATCTCATTAAAGGGCAATTTTACTGATTTTTATGTTATGCAAAAAGTATTTTCTTAAAATTATAAATAAAATTAATATGTGTCAGATATGATGTTTTTATTCCATGAACCGAAAGATATGCGCGAAATATACATCGTATTTGTAAACATTTATCTCTAGGGGTCGCCAAGAATTTTCTCTCTACTGAAGGGGTCGCAGTTGAAAAAAGTTTGCGCACCACTGCCCTACATTACTGTAACTTAACAACCTAAAAGGAATTTATCAGGTTATAGTTTACGAGTTTTTGAAGTGGCCTTCTTTTTTCAGGCACTGCCATTCAATATTTTTGTTTGATTCGAGTCACAAAGGCTTTTGTCTAAATAAACGCGGTCTAAATACGTAGTAGAATTGTTTCCGTTAAAGAACCATCCTTGACCCAGGGGCATACAGATCGTCCACAACAAATGGCAAAGTCCGTTTTGCATTCATACCAAAATGGTTTATGCCGCTCCTCCGCTACCAAGCAGATTGACTGCGCCGACTAGAAGTTACAAATAGATGCTTCTTTTCTCCGAGTTCTTTCTTCCCATATAATAGTTCCCACGCCAGAGTTGACGCAAATGGGTGCATATTAGTAAGAAACGCTATAACTGACCTGTAATCCATAGACGTCCTCAGAAGATATTAGTTACCAAATCGGACCGTTGCATCTTTTGGCTGACAATAAGGAAAATTATAACAAGTTTCGTGATACCTTATTTTTACTGTGTTCAGTAAGATTTTTCTGTGTTGGTTTTAAAAAATGTCATTTATATGAAACCATCTGTACGGCACTGGACCGAGGGTGGTTTTTGAAAGGCAACAATTTTGTATTTATTTCTTGTTTGAATCAACATTGAACAATCAAGTTAAACTGAATGCTGTGGAGGCTTAACCGAAAAAGACAGAGATGGTAGTCTAACGTGACATTCAGTGACCAATCACTGACAAATCCACTTGTGACTTTGTTGTGCCAAACACAATTCAAATAGAACACAAAACATGTCTTATCAAAGACGCCAAACTATCCAAAAACATCGGTATGTAGTAGAACTCTAATAAGGGACACACTGTATAAATTATTGCCGCCTGTAATGGATTGCACTATAAAAGCAAATCATCCAGTGGATTGCATTTGATTGTAAATTGCATCGTGTTTATCATAACTAGTAACAACAGACATGTATATTAAAACTGCAGAATATTTTAATGATTTCTGATGTTTCTAATTTTTAATTATAACACATACTCAGACTTTATTTGAATTTTTCTACAACTTCAATCTCTATCTCGATCTTTATCTGTTGTTGTATCTTTTAGAAGATACGGGATAAAGGTGAATTTGATTGAAATTTGATTTCAATCCTCTGAAATAAATGAACACACACACACACACAGACAAAACCAGATCACTTGACGCACCACAATTAGATAGAAATCGCCAGTAGGAATGGGTAGTAATAGTGGTATAGACGTTGTTCATTTGTTTGAGAAATGCTTGCGACTGGTCGTATACTGTTGGGTACACTATGTCATAATCAAAAATATAGGGAGCATCCCCATCCACACAAAGGGTAGGTTAGATAGTTGTAGGGGAGAGTCATTTTGTAAATATGTAGTTAGTTAAGTTTAGAAACGAGTGTCAAGCAGACACACAGAATTGTAACAAATCGTAATTTACAATAAAACAAAAATAAAACTTAGCTCGTTTTTTTCGGTTGTCACAGACAACGATTGTGTTTTACGGATAACCGTAAAACTTGAGGTTATATGATACAGTCGGACCCAGTTAAATGCAAAACCCGCTTAAACGTTCCGCTCCTTCGTGTACCATTATTTTTCCCTATACATGCCAGGTATTTTTGCCCGCTTAATTGTCTCCCGCTTAGGAGCAAAAACCGCATAATTGTACCCCTGAGTCATCTAAAAATACCCACATAAATGCAATTTGTTTGCAAACAAACTTCTTTTTACTGCTTACGTTTACAAAAAAATTGTTTATTAAAAGATACATTCTTACATATACATTATACAAATAACGTTCGACTTTATCAGGTGTTTTTATAATCGGATGTCAGGATGAGTTTTGAAAATTATAATTTTACAACGGATCCAATTGAAGAATCAGAGAACCAAATATTATCACAAAACAAAAATTTCATTCAAAGAAAATTTTTGATTTACAAATTTTTTTTTCATTTTTCATTAATCTGTACTACTGATTTATTTATGTTTGTGTTTCTCTTTATTTTTCTCAAAAAATAGTTTTAATGTGCATATGTTATAATGTCTTGATTCACGCGAACCTCGTTTAATTGCAAAATTATTGCATCTAAGTAGGTCCCCGCATAAAAGCAAAATTGTTGCATTTAAGCGGGCCCCGCATAAATGAGAAACTCTGATAAATGCAACGAAAACTCGTGTCGCGTCAAGTTGCATTTAAGCGGGTTCTACTGTAATCGACAAGATTACACATATACCAAAATGCACCACCATTTTCGTCTTGATTATGTAACCAGATTAGAATAGAGGGATGAAATAAATTCGAATTGCAGAATTATCACAATATCATCGTTCTCGTGTTGGTTTTATTAATTGTCTCCTTCTTCTATACGATTCGCTTTATACTTAATTCGAAATAATTAAGTGCCGGTTGTTGTTCTAAAATTAATTACATAGTAATAAATTTTCATGTTGATCTATAATTATGTGGGACAGAGGGAGAGACAGAGATGGACAATAGATTGGGGTTCAGGCCGACATAAACAAGGCGACAAAATTAAATTCGCAGAACATTAATAACTAGCACACTTCGAACGATGATGGAATCTTGACGCGACAAGGATAATATAATAATTTAACATTCAAGTCCACAAGATTATTAAAATCTACTAAGCGGATTTGTACAATTGTAAATCAGTTTCTTATTTAGAATACAGAACGTCCAAACCTATTGCCATCTTCGTCTATCATCAAAGATTAACTGTTATAAGTTTCAATGCGATACTAAAAAAAACATTATCAAAGTGGCTAATGAAACTATAATAAACCCAACCACATAAAGTTGAAACATTCAATCTGTTTTAATCAACTTAGGAAAATTGTATGTATATTGAAAACAATAATCCAGGCGACTAGAAAAACCATGCTTTAACACCTAAACAACCCCTCCAAGGCGTTCGATTCTGCCTGGCACAATGGTCTAATTTTCAAACTAGACCAGTCAGGCATTCCCCCGGCCATGGTGCAACTCATACACTCTTTTCTCCAAAACAGGAAGTTCAGAGCGAAAATTCGCGACCAACTCTCCAGTGAACGACCCCTGGAAGCCGGAGTCCCTCAGGGCTCGGTTCTATCTCCACTTCTCTACAGTCTATTTATTGCCGACATCCCCAAAAACCCAAGGACACAGCTCGCCATCTACGCAGATGATACGGCCATCTACGTCAGAGCTAAACATCCTTCCTTGGTCACGTCGAAACTGCAAGAAGCAGTCGACGATATCGAATCTTGGATGCGCCTCTGGCGGATTGAGGCCAATCCAGAAAAGAGTTCAGCGTTACTGATTACTCGTCGTCGCGTCCAACCTTATGACTTTGTCCATATGTATGACCGACCCATACAATGGAAACCGGAAGTAAAGTATCTAGGCGTCTTCCTAGATAAACGTTTGAATTTCAAGAGCCACCTCCGATACGCTGAAACTCGCTTCAAACAAGTTTGGGGCCAACTACTCCCGTTAGTTTGCCGCCGTAGCAAACTATCCACTAAAGTCAAACTTCGTCTTTACAAGACCATCTTCAGACCCACGTTCACCTACGGCTCACTTGCGTGGGAACATGTTTCCAAATCTTCCATCCATCGATTCCAGATCCTTCAGAATAAATTTCTAAGGTCGGCCTTCAATGCACCATGGTTTGTTAGGAACACCCAACTTCATCGCGAGGCTAACCTGCCGAGTGTGAAGGAGTATCTCCTTAAGACTGCCTCCAAGGCCTTCTCTACATATTCCGACCATCCAAATCGCTTGGTTCGAGAAGCCCTCGACTACAGCGAAGAGGATCGTTGGCGAGTAAAGAGGCCAAAAATGGCCCTCTGCCAGGACCGTTGAGTACTGCTAACCATCCCATTTCACGCGATTAATGCTGAACTTTGTTCGCAGGTAGACGACATCGTCCTCGCGGCTTCACGCCTCCAGTGAAGTCGCGCAGTTCCGATAAGGGAAATAAGGGTCACTGACTCGCACCCTGGAACTATGAGAGGTTTTAGTCGGTATGCCACGTTATGTGGAGACTCCGACACTACCTGGTAGTCTGGAGACTCCAGGTGCCTTTAAAAGGTTTCCTCTCATACAAAATAAAAATCAACAGCCCAAACCAAAGACAAAGATAGCATGGTTAGAAGTTACAGTAGAAGAGTTTGACTTGTCTCTCGTTATATTAGTTGCCCGCTTACTGGTTGCCTCTCAATCTACATCCGGCCGGTTCTTTGTTATTTGTAAATTCTGTTAAAAACTCAACATCCTGTTTGTTAGAAGTCTTTTATTCGACTCTTTCGATTTTTTGGTATATTTTGATTTCAAGGCTCTCAATAACTGCTAAAGTGAGGTAGTTCGGCCTTATGATTGGTAGAAACAATTGAGGGTCGGGATTTCACAATTTTCCCAAGACAATGCCACATATGAAGTGCAGATGGCTTGCAGCTGCAGCCTGAGGCGTGTTTATTTCTGAATTGCCGGGTTTAACACAACTAAAAACAATAACAATTTTGGAGCTAATCCTTCGAAAAACAAGGAAATATTATAGTTTTACAACGGACCAGCTGCTTGACCGTGGAAGTTCATCAATTTTAAAGGATCAAAACCATCCGTTGCTATTGTCGAAACGCTCAATCGACGGAGTAGCCAAACGGCGTGATGTGCACGTGATTTTCAGGGGATGGATTCCTATTGGTTTAACGGCACGTGTTGAGTAACAAGATGCAGCCCTATGCACACAGGCGAAATTTTTACATTTTGTAGTCTTGACCACAGACAACTCTTGTTATAGCTATCTTGCCCGCTTCGTGCTCTTGTGTTTCTGTGTTCCTGTGCTTTATTTTAATTTTATTATCGAACTTTATTTGCAAATGAGTCTTTTTCAAGACTCTTTATTAGTTATTAAATGGAAAGTCGTAAGTATTTACAATTTCTTTTCTATTCCTGTGTTATTTTTTAATTGTTTATTCTGACGACCAAGCAATGGCTAACAAGCTTCAATTGTCACTACCTAAAAAGCGAGTTAGGAAGCATTTTTCTGTCGAAGAAAAAATGACAATTTTGAATACTTTTAAAGTATATCAACAAAAACATCCGGACGAGTCAAAAAGTGAACTTGCTGAGCTTACTGCTAAATCTGCAGGTAATGAATGACCAGGAAGAACAAGACCATATATAGAATCGATACGAAGGACACGATAATGGATTATTTCGTGGCAATCAAAGAAATATTAAAAGACACAAACCAACTGGCGGTCCCTAAACCTGACAAGATACCTCTGCTGAGGTTTCGAAAAGTAATGGAAGCTGCATCAGCAGAGTCGGAAGCAAGGATTAGTATACATGTCCCAAAATTGGAGAAGACACAACTGAATGGTGGCAGGGAAACCTACGCCAATCGCATTAGGAGGGTGCCCAACATGGACACCATAGTGATCCAAAGTAAAGATGCCAGCAAGACATACATGGACCTGGTAAGACAGGTAAAAACTCAAATTAGCAATAGCAATGAGAAAGAGTGCATCAGGGGTGTCCACAAAACAAAAAATGGGGCCCTCCTAATAAAAGTGGAAGCCGGCAAGATCAGCACAGCAAAACAGGTGGTGAACAAATTAAAGGACGCCACAATAAAGATTAAAGAGAAGGACAAGAAAATCGTCCATATTAGAGACATTGACCCGTTAACAACGAAAGATGAAATAACCGCAGCCCTTACAGAACTAGGTGCGAAAGTGGAAGAACTAACAATTATGTCCATGAGACCCAGCTTCGGGGAAAATCAGGTTGCCACCGTTGCGATGGGGAGGGCCACGGCAGAGGCTCTCCTTAGCAAGGGGAAGGTAAGAATAGGCCTTGGGATGTGCAGAATTAGAGAAAGAGTCGAGGTCCTGAAATGCTTCAGATGCTGGGAGTACGGCCACATTGCGGCTAAATGTCGGGGTGTGGACCGTACAAAGAAGTGCAGAAGGTGTGGGGATGATGGACATGAACACACTGCATGTGAGAACGGCCCGAAATGTCCGATATGCGACATGGAGGGACATTCTGCTGGCTCCGGAGCTTGCCCAAAGTTTCGGAGCGCGATAAATGACGTCCAAAAAAGGGGAAGGAGCTAATGATAGATAATACCTGAGTGTGTGTTATGTCATGTTTAAGTAATTACGTGTAAGATCAACGTGAAGAGTGAATAATAGAAGAGAGTCATCCAGGATGCCCAAAAATCGTCGAGAAGGCATGTGCCACCACTTTAGGTATGTGACAAACGGGTCCGGTGGTGGTACAGAAGATCGGAGGGGTTTTAGTGGGTATGGGGTCTCCTTGAGAGTCCTCGAGTCCCACACTCCCCCGAGGATAGAACCATACTCGGGGGTGCGTAATAGCATTTCCCCTCCACCAAGAAAAAAAGGTTATGAATAATTAAAGATCAAATTTTATGCAAAATGCATATTGTATATGTTGTAAAATTTGGGATATTCAGTGAAATAAAGGTTGTTAAATTTGATACATTTTGTTTGTTTCCAGGTGTAGGTGTAAGTAGTATATATAGTATACTAAAGGAACATAAAGACAGCCGACAATTTACTCCTCCAAAAAAGTACCATAGGAGTAGGGCTGTTTTGGATAATGTGACGGTTGAACAGAAACAATTAATTGGACAAATTATACATTCATTCTTTTTAAGAAATGAACCGCCAACCGTCACAAAAATTTTAACCGCAGTAAATGCGAACGAGGAACTGCCTAATTTTAAACGCAGCTCAATGTGCAACTTGTTGAAAGAAATTAATTTTCGGTGAATAAAGAGAACGGTTTCTTTTTACAATTTTTCAACCATTAAATTAATTCCAGATTTAAACGTAGAGGTGTAAATAGTATTTTAAAACAAAAAGATGACATCATTTCATGGAGACGGCGGTTTTTGAGGCAAATTAAAGATCATAGGACAGCTAAACGGAAAATTTATTATCTTGAGGAAATATGGATAAATGCTGGCCACACTGTAACAAAAGTGTGGACTGACATGTCAGTTACTACTCCAAGGCATGCATTTATCCATGGATTGTCAACGGGTTTGAAAAATCCTTCTGGTAAAGGGAAAAGACTAATTGTCCTGCATATAGGATCGGAAGATGGGTTTGTGGAAAATGGGGCATTAGTTTTTGAATCGAAAAAGGGAGGAGATTATCATCAAGAAATGAATTCTATTGTTTTTGAAGAATGGTTCAAAAAAGTGTTACCCACGTTGGAGGAAAATTCTGTCATTTTTATGGATAATGCTGCCTACCATTCAAGAAAAATTGAAAAAATTCCAACAAGTGCTACCAAAAAAAATAACGTCCAGGAGTGGCTAAGGAGGAGAAACATTCCATATGAGGAGAATATGGTGAAAGCGTAGCTTCTCTCCTTAGTCAAACAAAATAAGGGGCTAGCTAATGATAATTATGTTGTTGATACATTAGCACAAGTGGCCAATAGAGAAGTGTTACGGTTACCACCTTACCATTGTATTCAATGTTCAATCCCATTGAACTCATATGGGCAAAAGTTAGAGGTGAGGTGGCACGAAAGAACACGACATTTAAACTCCAGGACGTCAAAAACCTTTTCAGTGTAGCACTGTCAAATGTCACTTCAGAGAACTGGGTGAATGCGATAAGGCATGTACAAGGGGAAGAACAAAAAATGTGGCAGTTAGACATAACAATGGAACAACAAGTGGAGTCTATTATTATTAATTCGGGAGATTCTTCGTCATCTGATGAGTCTCTGTATGAACTGTCTGATACAGAGAGTGAGTGAAAGTTTTGGCTATTTATGCAGCATTATAGTATATATATTGCTGTGAAAATCCGAAATTGAGGAATAACAACATTCACTAGTGTATGTCAACACTCACATACAACTCGGCGATCCTAGCTTGGCCCGTGAAATGCGCAGATGATAGATAGAGAACACCTCTATGTAACAAAGAGATCAAACCAACATTACTTGGAAAGTACAATCGGAGCAAGAAGTTTAGTTAACCGCCGCAACTGATGATACTATAAAATTAATAAAAATTGACAAAAAATTGAAAATGTGCATATAAATAAAAATAAAATAAAAGATGTCATATTGAGAAATTCTTTTACGATAAGCCTCGGAATAACAGGTGAATACTGGCGAATTAGCGCTATCAAATTTGTCCCAGAGTGTACCGATCTGTACAACGTGAAGAACAATACAGAAATGAACCCCCACTCTAGAAATGAGAATTGTCCACTGCGCAAGGGGCCAAGCTAGCTTCGCCGAGTTGTAGACTAGTCTAATTGTCACACACAACATCTCCTACAGCGCTTGCGCGCCAGTTTCATTATACGATTCTCAATTGTTAGTTCGCTGACAACTAATTGTTTGTATATTTTTGCGTGTTTATGTTACAAAAATATTAAACGATATTATAATATTTTACAGTTTATTTCGTTTTGTTCTTTTTTTAAGAACATTGTTCAGTTTTTGAATATATATTACAATAGTTTAATCAGTTATCTCAACTCTGTTATTTTAGTTTTTAATAAAAATTCAATTTATCATTTTATTACCTAAACAATAGCACCTAGAAAATAAAACAAAGATATTTTTCTTTTATTGTTTTTGAAGAATAAACCTTCAAATCATAATAAGGCAAGTTAGATCATGTAAATAAATTGGCCGCAAGTAGAATGTTATGATAAAATACACGCGCGCAAGCGCTGTAGGAGTTGTTGTGTGCGACAATTAGACTAGTCTGAGTTGTAGTCGCTTATATTATATTTCGAAGATATATCAAGCGACTATGTGAATCATAACATTCACAAGTGAACGTAGAGATTCTTCAATTTCGGTCTTTTATGGTAATATACATACGAAATATATACATATGAAATCGCCGAATACGGAAAGGTTTGCGGTAGACGAATGAGCGAAACGTACTAACTGGTGTCAAACGCATCTCCATGTCACTGCGTGGCGTCACTATCTGTCTCGATCGCTCATGTTAAACATGTCCACTATCCATCTATTTCATCATTTTGCCGTAAAATTAAGAACGTACCAAGAGCTTGTACGAATAAAAAACATTTGAACTGGGTAAAATGTGTTAGTAAAAATCGGGTTACTTGAAGTTTTTATTTTTTACTCGTTTTTTTATGAAACTAACAAGTATTGTACCATTTTACAATCCTGATTAAATGCGCGAACTATTAATGGCATTTGCCAAGGCACTTTAGTACATTCAAAAAAAAAGTCAACAAATTTTGAAAATTTTAAATTCATAGTTTAACAAATAGTCTTAATTCTAGAAAACTTGGGGCAATTGTGTCATTATTTTTGACTGTGGTTCTAGAAATGTTATTTAGGGTGACGGTTTCAAAGTTTAAATGAACACAAATAATAAAAATTAACCACAATAACCGAAAAATGGTTACAGTTTGACCAAATTTCGAGGTTTTTCTTCAATGCCCATAATTTTCAAACTGCATGGGATAGATTTTTTTCTGACTTTTCTCATGATGGTTACAATCAATCCTGGCACCCCGTTTCGGCTTGACGTTGAGTTCTGGGACACCCTGTATAATACCTCATATCAGTATGTAGTGTCCATGTTTATTGACTACATAACCTCAAATCTGATGCTTTTTAATTAAATAAGTGGTAAAAAATAAAAATTATAATTAAAAGATATTTTTAAGTATTCTACGTTATGCTCATGATATTAAAATATCGTGTTATCAAAATAAAAGCAAAATAAACAACGACAGATAAAATAAGCAGCTTCAGTATTGAATGGAAGGATCCAAATTTTGATTGATTTTACCAATGTTTAAAAAATTGTAGAGAATCACAGAAGTTCGGGACAGTAAAATCCCTTTGAGGGATTGTTCTAAACACAGAATACTACGTTCTCTGAAATTTTTGTGCAATTTAGTATTAAAGTAGAAATTAGTATTAAAGGGTCAAAGTTCGCAAGTTTCTCAAAACTCACCAACTTTCAACGAAAAAATGAGCTGCCGCAAAAGCAAATTGATTGACAATGGAATTTTTAGTAGCCATTTGAAAATGGTCATTTTATCGAAATTTTTATTTTATTCAAGCACGTTATAAAACAAACGCCAAATGATGGAGGGGTCTAAAATATTTTTTTATACATACTAAAAGATATAAAGAACAAAACATGATACAAATAATTCGTATTCAAGCTTTGAGTTTTTAAGGACCGAATTTTGAAAAACAGGCTAAAAGTGGTGACTTTTGGACATTCAAAAATTAATTTCTCGTAATCTATGGCATCTAGAGGGCTGAAATTTGGTATGTAGGGATCTTTTATAAGGTAAATAAATGGAAAAAAGTAGATTAAATGGAAGGTCGTTAGTATTGAAAAAAAATGTTATACTTTACACGGTGGGAAGTGACTTTTCACACTCGCGGATTTGGCTCACTGGGATACTTCCAAACTATCCGCTCTTGTGAAAAGTGTCATTTTCCCACCTTGTAAAGTAAATAACTATTTCTTTCTCTTTTATATATATGCCAATTTACAGTTATACTAAAACAAACAAACTTCTAACACAATTTCAATTTATTAATATAGTAATTATTGAAGATTTTTTACTTTCATTAAAAACGGGGTCAAATGTTATAAAAATGGTGGCTTTTTATTAATGATAAGACTTTTTATGAAATTTCTGGAAAATGCGCAGTTAGTTACAATTTCAATTCTAAAATAATATATTCAAATTAAGGCGCGTTTTATCATGCGTGATCATTCCAAAATATATATAATACAAAACAAGTTCAATTAGAAACAAAACAACAACATGAGGGAAAGAAAAATAAAAGAAAAAGCAGAAAAGACAAATCGAAAACACAGTCAAAGACAATTCTTGAGATGATAGTGCATTGTTTTTAAATCTTTGTAGGTGTAAAAATTGGTTCAAATTGTGGCTCCAGTTGATCATTGAGTAAGTTTTCGCCATTTTTTCTGTTTTGATTAATTTCCCATGCTTCTAAAAGTTTCAGTTTGTATTCCTTAGAACATTTGTGCAAAAGTCTGGTATTGTCGATGTTTAATGTGTATTTATTTTCTTCAAGTTGTTGATACATTTTTGATTTTTTGGATTTGCAATGTTCGTTTATTCGAATTATAAGGCATCTGCCAGTTTTTCCGATAAATTTTGCATTACATTGATCACAACTGATTTCGTACACACCACTACTATCAAATTTATTGGTATTCTATTTGTTGAGTAATTTAAACAAACTGTTATTGGTTTTGAAAGATTTAAACGATTTAAAATTGTATCCAAATTGTAGTTACTATTGCGAAGAAACGTCCTAAATGGACTTTAAAAACATTGCAGAGAAAAGAATATAGTCTTTTAAAGAGAAACGAATATTTATCCCAATGGGAAGAAGATATTAAAAGAAGCGGAACAACGTTTGATAAGTACGCAATTATTGACCCTTGGACATATGATCGTTTTGTTGAAGCATGACAGCAATATCAGCAGATAACTACCAGGAATTTACAGCAATGGGCTTTATCTGCTGCTGCACAGTTTAAAGATTTAGAATTCAAAGCTTCTGAAAGATGGGCCAAGAAATTTAAGAAACAACATGAAATTCGTCGACGAAAAATAACAAAATACGTGTCGCAAAAGGAAACGGCAACTATGACAGAAATTTCAAAGTCTGCCGAAAATTTCCGGGACCAGACATTACAACTAATACATAAATTTGACAAAAAATTCGTCATTAATACTGATCAGACAAGTATGTTGATAAAACAAAATTATTTGTGATTTTCACTGTTAATTTATTCGATTCATATAACTAATGCTACTTTCTTTTTCAGGGTGCCAGTACCAATCTACCTTTAATAGGACTCTTGCAGCAAAATGAAGCAAGACAGTAAAGGAAGCAAGACAGTCAACGGGCAGGATATGAATACAGTAACTCATTCATATACAGCACAATGGGGCCAACTCTGTAACTTTTCTGTAATTTTAACAGCATGTTATAAATTAAACGGTTGTTAAAACCGAATGTGCTATTTGGTAAGTCCCGCTCATGTTAAAATTTTAACATGACCTGTTAATATTGCCTGATTTTAAAGACGTTTAACTGGAGCCCTTTAAAATATAACAGCCCTGTTTATTTACCAAAATGGCTGCTATAGTTGCGTTGTTATTGCAACGGGACGCCGAAAAGAAAAATAAGTAAGTAATTTATCATTATATTTATAACAATCACCACAAAAACTTAATAAACACTTATTTAATTAAATACTTTTAGACGAGTTATGAGAATAAACCATCGAAGAATTCGAGATGCAGCTAATCCATTTGAGTTGCCAGAATTAACTTTCATTAAACTGTTTCGCCTCCACAAAGAAGCTGCACATTTTGTAACAAATGTGATACAGCCCCGTATGGATCAAATCAAAAGACAAACAGGTATTCCACATCATATAAAAATACTGTGTATTTTACATTTTTATGTTCATGGCAGTTACCAAGTGGATGTTGGTTATGGTAGAAACTTTTGTTAGAGTCAATCGTCCGTTAGTCCTACAATTGTACAAGTAACCGAAAAAATCAATACAGTGTTATTGTTTTTTTTATGAAAAATAACAATTTCCAGGTAATAGTGTACTATAAAACATACAATTATACAAATATCTTTTATATATTTGTAGATACCATCGGTGCTATTGATTCCACTCATGTTGCAATATGCACCCCACCTGCAAACCATCCTATTTATCCAGGACTCCCATATCTAAACAGAAAAGGCTTGTACAGCATCAATGTCCAGATTGTGGTGGATGGTAATTTTAGAATAATTAATATAAACCCCTCCAACCCTGCCCTAGTAGAAATAATACAGGGCCACCTTGATTTCAACCAAGGCTCTGGCTAGCGATATCGAGGCAAAACTAGAAATTGCGTTGTTATATTAAAGAAGTATTTATCATATTACAAAAGAGTGTTAAATAAAATGTTTGATTTATTTAGATTATTAATTACTCCTATTATTATATTTATAAGTAAGTACTAATTAATTTATTACAAATAATTTTTGTTGTTTACAATTTTTAATAATGACAATTATAACTGTCATTACGAAAAATGAATTTATATTAATGAATTATATTTGATCTTTAGGCAAACAAGCCATGCCCTAGACAGTGCCTCGATATTATACTGGCTAGCGCCTGTTTTCAATCTAGGCAAACTAGTCCGCCCCTTGCTAAGGCCTCGATTTCATTTCTACTAGGGTGGTAGCGTGCACGATGCAGCTATTTGGATGATGTTTTGCGTAAACAGACATCTAAAAAATTTACTTAAATGAAAATATGTATTACCCTCTTATTGAGGACGAGGGGTATCCGCTAAGTCCATGGTTACTAATTAAACATCCTGGTAATCTGGACGTACAAACACCAGCAGGACGATTCAATTAGAGATTGACTGCATCACGCATGTGTGTGGAAAGGTTAAATGGTGTTGAAAGGACGGTTTCGGTGCTTATTGAAAGATAGATCGTTGCATTACAACCCCGTTAAAGTAGCGAAAATTATATATAGTTGTGGTGTACTTCACAACATATGTGAGCATTTCAAAGTAACTGTTTTGGGTGACGAGGCTCTACCAATGAGAAACGACAATGATAATTTGGATAATAATATTGATAATAAGAGAAATGATAAAAATTTTCTGGTGCAGGGGCAAAGGAAAAGAAATGGTTTGGTTCTTTCAATAAGCAATGATTACATCTATTTTAAGATAAATTTTATAATACTTAATATGAAATACAGAACCATGCACTTCTCAATCACATGATGAGATGAGTGGTAAAGTGAAATTTATTTTTAATTAATACATCTCAATTTTTTTGTCTTTAGTATTTAAATGGGCCCATGAGGCCTCATTACAACTGACTGAAGAATATCGATCACGTGAAAATAAATTTAAAACCGGAAAGACGGTCCCCAAAAAAAACTGGGATGATATATCAGGGGCACTGATTGCATCCGGTAACAATGTAACCAGTGCCCAGTTAAAGGAGCGTACAAATCAGCAAAAGACCACAATAATAAGTCGGAAAACAATACGAAGGCAAGGGTAACTTACAATGTAAGTTATTTTTTGTATACCCATACCAACATACGGTGGCCGGTCACCATGATATGTGCACTAGAATGCATGCATTTGAAACAGAATTTCATCCTGGTAACATATGTACACTCCGAAGGAAAGTTCACAACCCTATTTATGAAAGGTTCTCATAAGAAATAGATGAACTCTAGGATTTTTTTAATAAAATAAAAGCGTTTTGAAAATTTTTAGCTTATAAAGTATTGTTACTGTAATTTAAACTTAATATCGATAATGAAACGACAGATGTAAATTTTTAAGAAAAAATGAAAATTATATATAATGAATGAAGAAATGTTTTGGAAAAGTTAGTTTTCACTAGTATTCATGATACATAATGCTGAAATATTTTCGCACAAATATTGCACAATATTTTTTGCTATCAAAAAAAGTCAAGCTCGCGAAATTATTTATATTACAATTTATGATAAAAAAAAAGCATATGCCAGAGCACCTACAATAGACCTTGCAAAAGTAAAAACTGTCTCAATTTTTTATTTTCTTGAAAATAATGATTGACATCTTTTAGATACAAGATCGAGTTGCAACTGCAACGGGAGTTAGTCTTCGGACCATTCGAAGGATTAATAGTGAAGGCGACAGTGTACATGATAAGGAGCAATCCTTAGCAACACCTAATAAAGGGTGTTTTTTATAAAGGTATAAAACTAAGCTGGCAACACTTTTTTAACTGGCGGCCATTTTGTCAGCTGTCAAGTCATTTATGTTTAGTATGGTTTGGCATTGCAACATGAATAGACTGACGACTGAACAACGCTTCCAAATTGTGCAAATTTATTTTGAAAATCATGGTTCTGTTCGAAATACATATCGCGCACTACGTCCATTTTACGGTCAACATAATCGTCCATCAGAGCAATGAATTCGATTAACTATGGAACGTTTTCACACCACGTTTACTCTAAATGATAATACGCATCCACAGAGACGTCGTACAGTGAGTACAGAAGATGTCATTGCTGCTGTAGAGCGTAGCGTAGAGGAAGACCCGAATCAGTCTATCCGCCATCGTGCACAGGAATTGGATATGTGTCCATCCACTTTATGGAAGAATTGAAGCCACAGGATCACCTAGCAAGGCGAAGATTCGGTGAATGGGCCCAAAACAAGATTGCCGTTGATCCTGATTTTCATAAGCGAATTTTGTTTAGCGATGAAGCTCACTTTTGTTTGAATCGATACGTCAATAAACAAAACTGCCGTATTTGGAGTGATGGTAATCCTCAAATGTATGTTGAGACACCGTTACATCGAGAAAAACTGACTGTTTGGTGTGCTTTATGGTCTGGTGGAGTCATTACTTCTTTACACTGCGTGGTGTAGCAAATCTGATACATCTGAATGAACTTGCATTTAAGAATTGTTCATGTTAATTTTTTCCTCAAACGTGCGTTGTATTAGATTTGCGACGCTCTGAGGTGCTTAGATATAAATACAATTTGAATTTTGTCGAGACATTGGCTTCATGTGAAACAATATTCAGTGCCTAGGTAAAGCTAGTGTTTTGCACACCTAAACAAACGTTCGTTTCTGTGTATTTTCAAAATATAATATAGTGATTTTCATTGTAAGATTAAATTGTGGATAAAATCTAAGTATTATAAAAAATAATAATTATCTATTCTCCATACTACTTGTTTACTGTTTTATTCGGTTTAATTTGATGATGTAGCATTTCTGATACATAGTGTATTTCGTGTGTTATTACTTAGTAAATTATAATTATGAAAAAATTTAATGTTTATTATACATTTATCATTTAGTTTGAATTTCATAGTGTTATTTTGATTACACTATGCCATGTAAACGTCGTGAAAAACTGCTATCGGATTCGAAACTGATAAAATATATAGAAAATTTTTCAGAATGTGAAAATGATTTAGATGATACCGATACTGAGGAAAGTGTTGAAAAAATATCGCTATATTTGGATTCAATACCTATACTGTTTGAGGATGAAGTTGTCTTTGATCAGAATGATTTAGACGAAGTGCAAGTTATCGATGATAATGATGACGCGAATAAAGAGAATGTGTTTATTGAAGAAAATAGTCGAAGAGAACAAGATAAAATCAACAAACAGGCAATGAAAGAGCTAAAAGAGAAATACTCAAAAACTATATGGAAAAATAATAATTTATTGTTGAATCAGGAACATTTATAATTCAGGGGAAATGATTCAATTCCCGCAGATATTTTGGAACTCGATACACCACTAAGATTTTTCAAATATTTGTTCAACAACAAATTGTTTGAGAGAATAGTAAATGAGTCAAATTTATATGCTACACAAAAAGACGTGAATAACCCGATAAACATCACAGAAGATATTTTGAGGAAATATATTGGAATTTGCATTGATATGTCAATAGTACATTTACCAAACACTTGAAGTTATTGGTCGACGTCACTTGGATTTCCTCAAATAAAAAATACTATGAGCCAAAGAGAGTTTGAACGTATTCGATCTATTATACATTTCAACGATAATTTAAAAGTCCCCAATAAAAACGATCCCGATTATGACAAACTATATAAATTGCGATCGATAATTGACGAATTAAATTTGAAATTTGGATCTGTGCCTTTACAGCAATCCTTATCTGTTGATGAACAAATCTGTGCAACTAAAGCACGACATCATCTAAAACAATATTTGCCGGCTAAACCACGTAAATGGGAGTATAAATTGTATGTTTTATATGGTACTGACGGACTTTGTTGTAAATTTGAAATATATACCGGTTCCGAGAAAATGAATCTAACATCTGAACCCAATCTTGTTTCGAGTTCAAATATTGCAGTACGGCTTTCAAGGAATATCCCAAATAATCAAAATTATAGATTATATTTTGATAACTTTTCTACGTCAGTTCCTCTTTTAGTTTATTTAGCAAAGAGAGGAATATATTCACTTAGAACTGTTAAGCGACCACGTATCCCAAATTGAAATCAGAAAAACGTGGTACTTCTGTAGAATATACTGCATACATCGAAGGTGTTGAAGTCTCTTCTATCATATGGAAAGACAATAAAATTGTTACTTTATTATCTACATTCGCAGGAAAAAATCCAGGTAGTGAGATAAAACGATACGACCGCAAAGAAAAACAGACAGTCCTAACGGAATGCCCTTTTATAATAAAAGAATATAATCGTCATATGGGGGGAGTCGATTTGATGGATAGCTTAATAAGAAGGTACAGAGTAACTATGAGAACGAAAAAATGGTATCCTCGACTATTTTACCACTTGCTTGATATGACGATAATAAACAGTTGGTTACTTTACAAAAGAGTTCATGAAATAAAAAATCGAATTAATGTTCTTGGATTAGCTGAATTTAGGGATGAAATTGCTTTCTGTTTGTGTAGTTTGAATGCTAGAACTCCTGTTGCTAAAAGAGGACGCCCAACAAATGAAGTAGAAAAACTATTACAAAAGAAAAAGAAAAGATCAGCCACAACAGCATTTATACCACCAAAAGATGTACGACAAGATGGGCAATCAATTGGCCTATTTATGACGTGATGAGACAACGTGGTAAATTGCCATCTTGTAAATTATTTTCACATATAAATTGCACCAAGTGCTGTGTTCATCTGTGTTTAAACAAAAATAATAATTTAAGAGGTGCCTCGAATAACGTTGTAACCGACAATTTGTGAATATCGAGGTTTAGGTGAAATAACGTTGTATATAACTTAATACAAGCAGTGACCAAGATGGATGTTTGAGATTGTACACGACATGTGGCATTACAAAATTATACGTTAGCGGAAGAACGTTGTAAATACGTCCAAGATGGCTGATGGACCGCGTGTTCTTCTTACGCCAAGTGTGGTTAATGGTCTATATAAGACTAGAAAACGTAAAATAAACATTGGAAATTGGAAGGACAACAAACGAAAACTCCTAAAACAAAGTGGTAAAGAATATATAAGCAGAAATGGAACACAACGACCGGCGAAACAACCACCGAAAGATATAGTGGAATAACGTTGTAATTGACTTTATTCTTTTTTATAATGAACTGTTGTATTGTAGGGGACGGTTTTCAAATGCAAGACTACTAAATGTGATTCGTTAGAACATGATGCAATAGTTACACTTTTTAATAAATTTTACAAATTGTCTCACTCAGAACAAACAGAATATCTGATACCAGAATGTATGGTTTTGTGCGATGTCAATCGTCGTGTGGTGGATGAAAGTGTATCTCGGCGTCATTGTACCTTTAAGTACTATGTAACTCTATACCTGCTCAGGAAAGCCATTACAGCCGCCAAAAAATGCTAACATAATATATCCACCGATTTAAACATACAGAAACTATACGAATTATTTAAAAAAAAGACATTTAAATCAAAATACTGCCCTACACCTATATAGGGAAATTTTCCATTCTGAATTTAAACTTCGATTTGGAGCTCCTCGGAGCGACACATGTGCTAAATGTGATGCATTCTATGTACAACTAGCAAACGCTGCTAGTGAAGAGGAGTTTAGAAAAATTGAGACAGAAAGTGAGTTGCATCATAGAAGAGCAGAAGCAGCATATAAATCATTGAGAGAGGATACAGAGTGTGCCAAACAAGATTCACGGGTTGTAGTAATATGCGTTGATTTGAAACAAGTTCTATTCTGCCCAACACTTACCCATTCCAACGTATTTTATCAAAGGCAGCTCTCTAATTACAACTTTTGCATCAACGACGTTGGTACCAATGAAGCGACAATGCATCTTTGGAATGAAACAGTTCCCAAACGCGGTTCTGCTGAAGTAGCTGCATGTATGTTAGCTTATATTTTGGACAAGTATGAGGTTTTACCGACAGGATTGACAAGAAAATTGATCGTTTGGTCAGATCGCTGTGTTGGCCAGAATAATAATTTCAAAATTTTGACTTTATTACAGCATTTAGTAATATGAAGATACTTCACAGAAGTGGAACAAAAAATTTTATTTAGTGGTCACAGCTTTCTGCCTTGCGATTGCAATTTTGCGTTGATTGAAAAACGGAACAAAACTGCCACAGTACTTCATCCCTTCCACTGGGTAGAGGTAATAGCAAATGCACGTCCAAGCAAACCCTTTTTAGTTAAGGTTATGGAACAACCAGACTTTAGAGATGTCTCTGAATTAGAAAAACAAAACCAGAAACCTAAAGACTTTAAAATCACTGAAGCTATGTGGCTTCTTATTAAGAAAGATGACCTTACGTCAGTTCATGTGAGAAAGTCACACAATACTCTACAGCCCTGGACCATATATTCTATCAAAAAACGCAATTCTTTTGGTCGTGTTCCTCTTCCAACAAATTTCCCTCTTTTATATGAAGATAGTATTCCGCTTAAAAAAGTTAAAAAGGATAATCTTGTGGACATGGCTAAATACATTGAAGACAAAGATATATAAAACTTTTATAAAAATTTACCTGTTGAAAATGCACCTTAATATTTTGTATCTCTGTTAACTTTTCTAAATACATACTTTATAACATATTTTATTTTTTAACAACCTGAAAACGCAGTTAACTTGAAAGAATAACGTTGTAAGTGCAAAATATACAACGTTATTCCATTAATTATAAGAAACATTTACAATGATTTTAATATAATAAAATTTAGTAAAAACATTATGTTATCATACATTGTGTCTACACATTTGTAAGTCATCTACATCATAATATCATTTAAAATTTTATATAGAACAACACTAAACATTTATTTCTTCTCCCGTAAAAGTGAGTTTTAGTAGTTACATCGTTATTCGAGGCACCTCTTCAATTCTTTTCTTACATTTCATACAGAGTAAATTTGTAAGCAGAAACTGTACCTATGTGCAATATATATTAATAATGATACATTCAGTTTCTCAATTATGTTAATTTTATTTGCAAAATATATATTTTTTAATTATTTTTCCCATTATCACCATCACATTAGAATAACAAAAATATTTTTTTATGATTTTTTTTATTGCGCTGTGTAGGGTTAAAAACGATGCTGATCATAACGCTACAGTCATACGGCCACAAATGTTGGAAAAAGTCATCGAAAATTGGACCTCCAGATTAGACTACGTCCGAGCCAGCCGTAGCGGTCATATGCCAGAAGTCATATTTAAATTGTAATGCCAGAAGATTATCTTACGAATAAACTAAATTTCATGTCAATTTAAAAAAAAACATCTTTGTTTTATTCCATTTCAAGGTTCTAAAAAACCTGTAAATGTTCCGCTGTTGCACTCGATGATGCAGGAAGAATCGATTTACGGAGAACAATCCTCGACTTCCATATAATAGAGAAAAAGGCGCCTCACCTAAAAAATTTATTTTATAAATTCCAAAAGGAATTTAATTATACTGGAGAACGAGAAAGTTTCCGCAAGGAAGTGTTAAACTTACGTTTTAAATGGAAAAAGTTCCGAACCAACTGAGTACTTCTTTTAGAAAAGCCAGAAATAAGCCATCAACGGGTTCGATTTTTACAACAAATGGCAATTTTTAGAGATCAAGGGCGTCTTATTGTATATGAAATATATATGAAATGTATATATATTCGTCGCATACAAACGATAAAGGATGGTTTGATAATTCTAATGAAGGGTTATTGAAACCAAACTCAAAAGGAGCCAGAGCAATTATTGTACATGCAGGTGGTGAAACGGGTTTTATATGAAATGCTTATGTAACATGGAAATCGACAACGTTGTAATGAAATGAATTACAGGTCGAATGAGAATGGCTTGTGCAGAGCCTCTACCGAGAAAAATAGGTACTAAAAAACAATTGCAGTGAACAGCTGTGTTTCCGTATTGAATGTTTACATGCAGTTTGTTAAACATTTCATAGTTAAAAAAAAGTAATCCATCATCAAACATGGATGAGTCAGAGAAAATTCGTGTATGCATTCAATTCTATGTGAAACTTGGTGATAATCTGAAAGACACGACCGAAAATTTGAAAACTGTTTATGACGACAATTGCCCACATCGTAACATGGTGGCATTACTTCAAATAAGGCGGCACAGAAACCGCCACCAAGACATCACAAATTTCTTTATCACTGCCTGCAGAGGACCTAAAGCAACCAAAAGGAAACCTACAACACATCATCAAAACGCGTCTTCAGTTCAAAAAAGTGCGCGCAAGATGGGAGTTTAAGGTACTGTCAGATCAACAAAAAGCCGAAAGAGTAAGAATTGCGAAGTCAACTTTGAACAAGTGCAGCTCTAACTGGGATGAACTTTTGTCCAATCTGCTCACTGTCGATGAAACCTGGGTCTATTACGAACCTGTGCAGACCAGAAGTTCAGCTGCTGAGTGCCAACTTCCAGGCCAGAAGCCACCTGAGGCCGGTCGTATCCAAAATAGCCACAAAAAGACCATGGCTACGGTGTTCTGGAATTGCAAAGGAATAGTGCACATTGATTCCTTGCTACTGGAAAATCCATCAACAGTGAATACTACATTAATCTGCTGAAAATCGTACAATCGAAAATTCCGTCAAGGGAGAGGTCAAAGGTCATCTTTCTTCAGGACAATTGTCCAGCTCACAAATCAAGGGCTGCACTTGCAGCAGTCGCCAAGCTTGGCTGGACTCTGCTCCTTATTCACCTGATACTGCGCCCTCCGACTACTACTTGTTCAGGAATTTGAAAAATGATCTTAAAACGACATTTGCGCACGCTAAGGACGCTGAAAAAAATTACAGCCGGAAGACTGGTTTTTCAGAGGCTTCGACATGTTTAAGACTCAACTAACCAATGTAATTCACGGAATGTATTTTTAACAGCTTTAATAAAAGAAATTGTTTAAAAAAAACCGTTTTTTCTCTTCACAAGCCCATTCTCATTCAATCTGTATTATGTAGTTTTGTAAATATGTGTAATTTTTTTTTGAAAAAAAATGTTTTAAAAAAAATTATTTCAATAATCATCTCTGACGGTTAATTCATTACAAATTACATCTCTTTTAATTATAGCCGTACTACGATGTCTTCGGTTTCATATATTCGTTGTTGTTTCAACACTCTCCTCACTTCCATCTATATCAAATTGCCAATTCATCATGTCGTAAATGACAAATGCTATGTAATAGACAAGACGAGATCACATATTCTGTGATTCTTTCCATTCGTCCCAATTCTAACACTGTTAATTGACTTCTAAATCTGCCTTTTAGTAGTCCAAAGGCTCTTTCAATATCCATTCTCGTTGAGGAGTGGCAGAAATTGTAACGGTACAACATTGACTGGTGTTGTTCACTAATATTATTCATAAATTTATATTAAAATAAATATATCAAAGAACTAATAACGACCTGAATCACTACGACATTACGCTTTCACATTTTGCGCTTTTACATCTGTCAATTTCCGGGTTGAAAACGATTTAAAACAATTTTATGACGTCAAAGGCTACGTCATCAACAACGCTTACAGCCGCTTTTTCTCTCGAGGTAGTGCAGCAAAAAACGCGAAGACGCCATTCTTAGTCCAACTAGCGAGGATTAAACATGTCGGGCACTCTACCTGTAGCACCAACAGTTGTTGTACAGCTTCAAGACGCTGAGACGAATAAAATTTATCGCATCTAGCTAACTGTCGAGGAAGCTGAAAGAATTCAGAATGGTAAGTTTACCTAGATATATTTACTTCTTCACATTTAGTTATTTTCTTGAAAACTAGTAGATAAAGGAACTCTACTCTTAACTTTAATTTTGTTTATTTTTACTTCATTATTTTTTCCATTCTTTTTTTGAATAGATATGGAGTTTGCTAGAAGTGTCTTACACAAAATACTCCATGGGAATGATGGTAAGGACGGTGAGTGTATTTTGCTATGGTCCTTATCTTTCTGGGATAATCAAAATTTTGTTTTATAGAATCACTTGTGAAGGAGGTACCGCTTCCCGGGTATTCTAAAGACACTAAAAAGAATAATTATCAATTCATTATTAATGCTATTTATTTAATTCTTAAGTTTTATGGTATAGATGGCCACATAAGGCCACTCTTTTATCATTAGAAGAATGGTGAATAAAAGAAAAGAATATGTATTTGGGCAAAACATCCCAGAGAAACGTGTGGCAGTCTATTGGCACAATTCTGAATGAAAAGGGATACAACATAAAGTGGGCGTAATGCGCGAGCAAAATGGCTGGCCTCAAAAGAACTTTCAAATCTATTAACACGTTGACGGCCACGGCAATTTTCAGAAATCTGGCCAAAAATGACAATTTGATTTTATCACATTATCTTATTAAAAATTCTAGTATATAGATATCATCAAGAAACATAAAAAATGTTTTTTTAAAGGGCTTACGAATTATCTCGTAGTTGGCTTCTGTAACAGAAATCTTTTCGGGGAAGCCATCTACGAGTTAACTCGTAGTAGACACACACAGACAAGCTTCGACCTGTCGCTTCGCTAAAACTGAATTATAGATACGCGTCCATATTCGTCAGTATTATCTCAGAAATTGTCGAGTGCATCACATTTACGTCTTTCTTGAATGTTTTGTTTTATAATTATTGTTATAATTATAATACCCAATATGGATAAGAAAAGACCACCGACTCAAAATGAAGTTGAATATTACGTAAATCTAAGTGATTCAGAATTTGACGAGATTTTTGACGAGGATGGTAACGACAGTAGCGATTAAGAACCATCTTAGAACTCAAGCGATAGTGAAGATGAAGTCGTCCCCGCACCTGAAGATGATCCAAAACCTAAAGATAATGACGAAGATTCCCAAGCAACAACATCAAATGCGAATGATAATTTGTCGACAGAAATTCAACAAAATCCTGAATTATTTATTTTCCAAGAAAATGTTGGCGGACTTATTTTTGCGGATGTTTCTTGCATTACTGGTGGAACAAACTAATTTATATGCTGCGCAAGAAATTAAAAAACGCAAAGCAATAAAAAAATCTAATAGGTTATCCAAGTAGCAAGACGTGTTGCAGAGATGAAAGTGTTTATTGGAGTTTTGTTGCAAATGGGACCTTGTACCTTTCCATCAATTGAACATTACTGGAGCACAAACAAGCTATATAATGTAAACTTTTGGCGCTCACATATGAGTCGAAATCGATTCGAGTTCTTACTTTGTTATTTTCATTTGGTTGATAACTCAATACCATCTGCTGACAGATTATACAAGACGAGACCAATACTAAATCATTTCAATAATATTATGCAAAAAACTATGTACCAGATAAAAATATTTGTATTGATGCATCCATGCTGCTATGGCGGGGAAGATTGCATTTCCGCCAATACATAAGAAATAAAAAACACAAATATGGTATCAAACTGTATCAACTATGTGAGTCCGACGGTCTTGTAATGAAAATAAAGATTTACAGTGGAAAAACTGACGAAACTGGCAATAATGTAGGTCACACTACTGACATTGTTTTACATTTGATTGAGGACTATCTCGATAAAGGATACACAATTTACATGGAAAATTTCTATAATTCTGTTACTCTTACAAAACTGCTAAATACACGAAAAACTTATGTGTGTGGAACCCTACGAAACAACAAAAAAGGAAACCCCAGAGATGTAGTAAACCGTAAACTGAAAAAAGGGAGCGTATTTGGTAACAAAATAGACATGAGCAAGATCACGTCAACGGGACCCCCCATTTTCCACTTGATCATAAAAATTAAGTTCATGTATTTTTTTTATAAGTAGATACCATGATAAAATGATACCCCAAACGATTTTTAAAAATTTCGATTTTAACAATAATTTTTTTTACAATGAAAATTTTAGGTACTTTTAATTAAAAAATGGATTTTAACCGTTTGCACTCCAAGCCAACTTACTTATGGAGAGTTCTAGTTATATACAGGGTGTTTTTTCTTAATGGGGAGGGCAGCGAGATCTCCCATTAGCCGTCGACTAAGAGAAATAAAAGTACCAAGAACGTGTACATCTGCCGATATAGGAAGGACCCAGGACCCCACAAAGATTCTAGCTAATCGGGAAATATGGAAAATATAACCCATGTGTCATATAATTATTGTTTGTTTAGTTGAAGACACTGGTACAGTTCGCACCTTCGAGCAGACATCCAACAAAGGGTACAGGAAATACTTGCTGCTGAACCCACAACGAGTATACAAAGAATCAGTCGGCGTCGGGACATATCTTTTTCGACAGTGCACAAACTATTAAAGATAATGAAATTACATCCATACCGCCAGTCATTGCATCAAGATCTTTTACCAACAGATCGATCAGTGAGAGTGCGATTCTGTGAACTGATGATACGCAATTCAAATTACCATTTGAACATTCTGTTCTCAAATGAATGGACATTCAGAAGTGATTCAACTATGGATACAAATAGCTGACCAGCGGCACATATTTTCAATTAATATGTGGGCAGAATTAGTTCTAGTTATTGTTTTCCCTAACAGCCGCTAACTTATTTATATTTTTTTACAACACAAACTTCGACATCTTCGATATTATAAATTACAGGACGATGTCGAACACGCGGTAAAATATGTACATTACCAGAGTGCGAACAATCTTTCTTATTGTTTTTACATTAACTTTTTTTGGCTGTATTATAATGTTCAACTATTATCGGGTAATTTTCATCACTTTCAGTAAATATTTTAATAATTTTTATACGTTCTGATATCGTGAACGGCAAGGTGATTTCTGGATAGAAATTGTTTGTTGTTGTTTTAATTACAATGTTTCAATGTTGCAGTATTGAGAATTGTGTATTTAGATGAAATTACAGTTATTTTAAGGAAAAATTCGGGGATTTTAAAGTTACATTGTTGCTACATGAAAATTTGATCTGCAAGTTGTTGGCTAGACGAGTTATGTAATGAAACAAAATTTTTATCTGCTAAATTTTATGATTACCGACGATAAATCGCACAATCTTGCAACCTAGAGAATAATATCTAAGTGGGGAAAAATTGCACTTTTCTATTTTCTAGAATACGCATTATTATCATTAGGGGAGGGAGTATATCCAAACAATAGATTGTAATTTATTAAATGCGAAAATAAGGCAATAATTTTGTTCAAATTGCATTGACGTTGTTTAAGTTTTAAATCGAATCCGTCTAACACTTACTCAACCAAAATCAAGTCACGGGCCGAATTGTCCACGCTCATCAAGCGGCCCGTGGTTCGTATTTTTTTTAGACACATCTATCATAGTTAAATGTGCGTCATTAATAATATTAATCGTTATTTCTATGAGAATAACGAATTATGATCGTAGGTGTTATTAATATTTTTTTGTTTACGTTACTTATTATTTCGAATCTATTTTAATTAATCTAATTTTCCGAACACTAGTTTTTTTTTGAACATTTTCCGTATACGTTTTCGCCAATAGTAAATAATAAGTGATAATAAACCATTTCTACTGCCTTAACGATCTTGCACAATCACTTGCGGTGCCGTCAATGTATACCAACATCTGATTGCATACGTTTGCAACATTGAAGGTCGGGGCCACTAATCTTACATAATATGCAACCAATCTTCTGATTTTTTTTGACTAAAATTGAGGAGATTAAGAAATAAAAAAAAACATATTCGAATTTCATGTATCGAGAGCATGCTTGTGGTGGTAGTTGCTTTGACGTACGGATAATTATATGACACATGGGTTAAAATTTACATATTTCCCGATTAGCTAGAAACTTTGTGGGGTCCTGGGTCCTTCTTATATCGTCAGATGTACACGTTCTTGGGACTTTTATTTCTCTTAGTTGACGGCTAATGGGAGATCTCGCAGCCCTCCCCATTTAGAAAAAACACCCTGTATATGTAAGTAATAATAAAGAAAATATGCAGTAACTATCTACAATAAAAATATTTTCTTCTCTGCAACATTATGTCAAACAACTTCAGGTTTATAAATTTTCAAAAGAAAGTAAAAATTTTATGTTTTGTAATTTTTTATTTTTACAGCTCATATTCGTAATGTCGCCGTAGCGGCGACAACGGAGTGCAAAGGGTTAAATCAACCGTTAAAGTTAAATTAATGGGACTTTGAGCATTTATTTTTAAAATACAGTAGAACTGCAATTATCCGAACTCCAACTATCCGAACTCCAATTATCCGAATCGCCGATTATCCGAATCGCTTTCAGAATTTCAAAACAAGAAAAATCAAGACGGGAACGTCAGCGTCTTATCCTGCAGTTCTATTATTTTCTGTCGTCCGTCGCTAGGTCCACCTGTCACTACTATTCTTTTTGATTAATCAGTCAATGTGTCGTTCTCACTTTCAAGCAAATGCGCGACTTCTCTGCCCGAAAACGGATGAAGACAGTCAAACAACTTACTTTGACCGAGATGTTCAGCAAACAATGAATTTCATTTACAGTTTGGTACGTACATACAGCATTTGTAAGAACGCTTAATATTTAATTAATTAAAAGTTCTTTTTCCTTAAAAATAGCTTTTTCTCCTTTTTTCAACATATGTAGGTACATGAAGTTATTAATTAAAATAGACCCTTTTTTCGGAAAAAATCCAATTATCCGAATTTTTGATTATCCGAATGGGGTCCGGTCCCAATTGATTCGGATAATTGGAGTTCTACTGTACATACATATTAGTAAAATATTAAAAACTAAGAATTATTTGTTTATTATCATACTGTTAATTAACTTTTAAGTTAACAAATGAAAATTTCATTGATTTCTCGGTGAAAAAATGAAGTATTTTTTTCATGTGGCTGAGAACTCACTTTCTACCCAGAAGCTCCCCTGGTACGGTTGTAATTATCTTACATGGTCACAGCTCTCACTGCTCGTCTGTTGAATTATTAGAATTTGCTGACGTAAATAATATAATTTTGCTTTGTTTACCCAGACACACGACTAACTATTTACAACCCCTTGACAGAACATTTTTTTAAAGTTTAAAGGCAAATTTTCATGATGCTTGCAATACATTCTTGAAAATGAATCCCGCCAAAAATAGAATAAGGAGGACAGTATTTGGAACTCTATTGTGCGAGGCCTGGACAAAATCGGCATTTGTAAATACACCAATAGCCGATTCACAAGAAATAAAGACGTTTGGTATTAGTTCTCCTAGACCGACTTGTAGCAAAGACCAAGATGTCATCTGCTGTCAAGTGTGCTCAAATTCAGATAAAGCGCCGAACGTTTTGTCGCCAGGAAAAATGTTGAACGAGATTTCGCCCGTTCCAAATTTAAGCCGCGTGGAAAAGTTGCGAAAAAACTCCAGACCTCTAGAAACAATTTTAAATGATGTTTCCAATATTGAATCGTTAAAACAAAAACGTTTACAGAAAGACAAAAAAGGAACGAGAATTTGCAATAAGGGTAGAATTCAAAATACTAAAAAAAAATAAGAAAACCTTACAACGTGACACAACCAGTGAAGATGAATCTGAACCTGAACTAAAAGATAAAGAAAAGGTAGAAGAGAATGCAAGTTGTGTAGGGTAGGGTGAGGCGAACAATATTTCACGACCACAAAATCTGTGGATTGGATTCAATGTTTAATGTGTCATAGATGGATACATGATGATTGCGCAAAATTGATTATTGTGTGCTTTTTGTGGTAAATTACCAAAAAGAAATAATCAACCCATTAGTGCATATGGTCCCTTTTAGGGGACGCCTAGAAAACTTGACAATGCGGCGCGCACTGGGTAATAAAAGTCCCACCACATGTTTTATAGGTTAAAGGCAGTCTGTTTGTAACGTCTGAGCGATAAACAGGCAGAACTGATATATATTTGTGTGCAATTTGTCAAGTAGTAAGGAGCATGGATCCAAGTTTATACTCATCTAGCCACGGCGGGTGAGTTTTCGTTGTATTTTGTGAATATTATAGTGTCGGCTGCAGTGAAACGACATTTACTAGTAAATAAATAGTGTATGAGTAGAATATCTCACATATTATCCAGAAATTGTGTTTTGGCCTTCTGTAATATGGCTCTATATTTTGTCGTCCCCTATAGGGGACGCTATGCGTTACGGTCATTTATTTTGAAATATCTCCAAAGATATGCTTTTTTTTTGCTTTTAGATTGTCTCTTCATGAATTGTTAGCAGAATTTTAAGAAGATAAGCCTGATAGGGCTGATGTGTATATGTTTCCCCCAGATGGTGTTCTAACTGACCAGGATAGTGACAAATCGGATGAAGATCAATGTTACATATAGAATGTGAAGCAGTTTTGTTTAGACAAAATCCACCAAAATATGATTCAGAAGACGACATTCCACTTTCACAGTTTGTCACAAAAAAAAATCAACCCATTTGTATCAAAGAGAAAAGCTGAAAAATCACAATTACAAAGGGTATGGAAGCATGATGATGCATCGCTTGTAATAAATACTAAGTGTCACCCAGAAGAGCCTCCCTCTGATTTGACAAATCTCAATACACCTCTGAATTTCTTGCAGCTGTTTTTTGATGAGAACTTATGTGATATTATTGTAACACAATCCAATATTTACGCAGCTCAAAATAATGTGAATCTCAATCTGAGGCTATGTGTTTTGTTTGGTGCTCTACTTCTCTCTGAATATGCCAAGTATCCAAACAAAAGGATGTACTGGTCACCTGAAAGTGACGTACCAAAAATTCTTGTTGATATCATGTGGCTGAACAGATTTGAGCAAATAATTCGTAATTTTCATTTGAACGATAATTCTAAAATTGACAAAGCAGATCGACTCTACAAGCTTCGTCCAATTATCGAAACGCTGAACGTCAATTTTAGAAAGTTTGGTGGACTTGATGAGAAACTCAGTATTGACGAAAGTATGATTCCATATTATGGGAAGCACTACGCCAAACAATTTATCAAGGGAAATCCAATTAGATTTGGATTCAAAAATTGGGCTCTGTGCACCAGTAACGAATATTTGCTAGCTTTTGATATATATGTAGGAAAACAACCAAGGCTAGAGAATGAAAACAATACTTTTGGCATTGGCGGAAATGTAGGGTTGTCTTTACTTGAAATGGCACATATACCACCACATGAAGGATATCAAATTTATTTTGATAATTATTTCACATCTTTGAAGCTGCTTAGTCATTTATCTGAGAAAGGATTTTGCGCCACTGGAACTTTGAGAGAGAATCGAGCAGAAAAGTGTCCTCTTAAGTCCAAACAAGAATGGAAAAAAGCCGCTAGGAGCTCATCACATCATATGTCATCAGGTGATCTTATTGTCGTTTAATGGAAGGACAACAAATTCGTCACAGCTGCATCCAACTTTGATACTTCTGCGAATAAAACTGCACCACGCTTCTGTAGGGAGACTAAGTCTAAAATAAATATTCCGCAACCAAGTATAATATATAATTACAACCGTGGAATGGGTGGAGTCGATAAATTAGATAATATGGTTGCAAATTACAGAACGAGAATCCGGCAAAGAAAATGGTGGTGGCCAATTTTTGTCTACTTATTTGATGTCTCTGTAGTAAATGCCTGGCTACTAATGAGAAAGATTCATCCTGAAAATCCAGTCTGCTCTTCCTTACTCTCATTTCGAAGAAATCTAGCACTGACGTTTCTTCATTCATATGTAGTGAAGTCTAGTAAGGGAAAAATGCCACCAACGTTACCTGCAGGCTCAAGATTCGATAAATTGAATCATTTAGTAGAGTATTCGGAGACTGTTAGAAGGTGTGCTCTTTGTAAAAAGAAGTATAATTTTATTTGTATCAAGTGTGGCGTGGGTTTACATCCGAAACATTGTTTTAGAATGTATCATAATATTATTTTATGGGTATTATTGCTCTTGTTAGGCTTTAGTTTTTCATGCATGGCATTTTTTTAAACCTTTGAATCAACTTTCTGTTTTCATGTTTTTTTAGCGTTAATTATATCTACAGCAATCAATACATTTCGAAAAGTTGATAGTTTTGTTTTTTTTTCAAACCTTATGCACTAATGGGTGAATTGGAGAGCATGCGGTTGTGGAAGTAAAATGTCCTTACTCAGCGAAAGATATGGACATATTAGACGCGATCGAATGTAAAAAAATTAAGTTCTGCTACATTGATGAAAAAGGGGATATCCAATTGAAAAAAAAAAAACCATATATATATATATATATGTATCAAGTGCAGGGACAATTAGAAATTGCGGATCGTCAAATTTGCTACTTTATTGTTTATACTAGAAAAGATCTTAAATATTGCGTTGTGAAACGAGATAATGCGTTTTGGGATAACATGGAAGGTATTTTGAGTAAATTTTATTTTAATGCTGTAGTGCCAGAAATAATCGATTCTCGTTTTAATCGCGGTCAACCATTGAGACCAATACTCAAACAGGACTTATAAAATATTTAACTGCTTTATGGTTTTTACTGTTAGGTCGCCTATTGTTGTAATTGTATATTGTATAATTGTAATTGTTTACGCCCCTGTTGTATTTTTTAAGTGATAGAGAATTTCTTTATAATCAAATTACAGATCGTTACGCGTTGGAAGGGCTCTTGCCTGTTATCTGTTGAATTTTACATTGCCTATATGTTAATTAATAAGCTTATCAAACCACTAAATATTTGAATTTTATATTGGTTTTAATAGGTTTACACTGAAGTGTTCAAAGGTGACAAAAGTGCACTAATTTTGTTTTGTTAATTGTGAATCGAAGACTTCTTTGCTCACCGGCACTCACCACGCTATCAACTACTCTTTGTAGCGCAGTACTAACATTTCCTGTTGTAATTATCATTGTATTAGACGCTGCTATTGAAAATAGTCACTTTCTTATGTTTTGATTTGAAATATTTTTAAAACCATCTGTTATTCGGTTTTGTTAAAATTTTACGACATTTTACAGCTCTCATTTCAAAGAAGCCAACTGTTATTCAATTTCACGCTGCGGCTTTTGCCTATCATAAATCATCCATACATCAGCTTCAGGGAAAATTTTCTCGTATAATGGGTTGCATAGATATAGGTAATTTTAAATGGAAATTAATGGAAAACTGTTCACTTTAAACGAATACTGTCTTTTCAGTATTGTAGATCATACCTTTATGTTTCAATTGGTTTCTAATTTTACCAGATCATATAGGCAATCTCTCAGATATACAAAATGATCAATAAAAGGAAATCCAAAAGGAAATTCGGAAAACCGTCTGGTAGTTTCAACTATTTGAACATAACGCATCGATTAGTATGTCAAGACTGCTTCCGTAAAGCCGCAATGTAGTATGCCGTTTTATATGTGTTACATATTGAGTATTGAGTATGTAAATTTTGGGCAATTGATGTTTGTAAATAATAATATTTTTCTATTTTGCGTCAATAATAGCGCTATTATTAAACTCGCTACTGTATCGAAATGTGCACATTTCGTAACTAGTGCTGAAAAGTAAAATAGTAGGAATTTTTTTTCCACTAGATTGGTAACATTTTCATTGATTTTGACAACTGTCAAAAATCATAAAAACAAGATACTTAATATACCGTTTTTCGTACTGATCTTTGGATTTATCGGGCAGTAAATTGCTTCCTGCATTTTCAGCAATTTCCCTTATTTCAGGTGGACTACATGAAAATTCTTCACTCATTGTTAAATAAGCAATTTGGCGAAAAAAACAATTGACTAAGAGTGAAAAATAAAACAATCGAAGTTTCCTAGCTGAATGTTCAATTGTTTTTTTTTAGTAACACCAAGTCCCACCAATTTCCCTAAATATTAAATCTCGCAATTTCTTTGTAAAAAAGGGCACAAAACATGCAAAATAGAAAAAATAGTATAAAGAACTCGTGTCAGAAGTCGTATATTGCACTCGTCCTTTAGAAAACTCGCGTCTCCGCCGCTCGTTTTCTAAACTTGGACTCGTGCAATAATAGGCGACTTCTGACACTTGTTCTTTAATATACTATTTTTTATATAATATACTACCTCCGTTTCATAATAAGTGAGCCATTTGTGTTTTTTGTGAAACTGATTGGAAGTTATAATTTTTCTTAATTTTCTTTTTCATATAAGCAATATACATATAAAAGGTGTAGCAAAAAGAAATCCATTATTTTTCCAATAGATGGCTTTAATTATATGTATCTCGCGTTGTATAAGTTCGATCGGGTTACACTTGATGACGTTCTAAACTTAAAGGAGGGGGGGGGCGATACATGATAAAAAACGACTTTTTTTATAAATAGTATCAAATAACATCTCAAAAATATGCCTGTAAATTTTTAGAATGTAATTATCATTGTTTATCGATTAATTATTGAAGAATGTCTTCTGTACTTCAATTCTAGTAATACAACCATACTATAAAATACTTAAAACCAGTGTTGCCGTTATTTCAGTTCAGATCAGTATACTTCTGCATGTGCGGAGTGAATTAGT
Source organism: Epicauta chinensis (assembly GCA_021725515.1). NCBI lineage: Eukaryota > Metazoa > Arthropoda > Insecta > Coleoptera > Meloidae > Epicauta > Epicauta chinensis. The sequence goes on along the minus strand of JAEDXX010000366.1, from coordinate 8,489 downwards.
TAGTGAAAAAAAATGAAATGCAATCTTATCCTGAAACTGAAAAAAAAAGATTCTGCTCGGGCTGCGAGACCACGGAAAAGAAAATTCCATGGAAATCAACACTGTAATAAAAAAGAAGAAAATACGGAACCGCAGAGTACAAGTGCGAGAAAACTCTGTAACGCTGATGAAAATGATGTGCGTTACAGTGCGCTTCGATATCGGTTTATTGAGTTTTTTACAGTATTTACGGCATGGGCAGAGATATTGATATGCCGCGATTGTAAATTACCTGTGATATTTGAAGAAAGTGGTAACAGAGGCTTAGGATTTAAAATCGTCGTGCTATGCAAGTGTGGTCGCAGAGATATTTTTTCTGGACCATTAATCAATAATGGATTTGAGGTAAATCGCAGGATTGTGTTGAGTCTTTTAGGTGTTGCTAGGGAGGGAATCAACTTATTTTGTAATATGATGGACATTTGTAATGCTATAAGTGAAAGTTCCTACAAGGCTATCATCTCGCTCATACACACCACTACACAATCATCATTTCAAGCTTCTTGTGTAAAAGCTGTCGGCGAAGAAAAAACTGAGAAGGAAAAGCATGAGCGACCAATTTTAAATTTGAAAGTTTCTGGGGACGGTACATCGAACAAGCGGTGTTTCAAATCGATGTATGGGGTCATAGCCCTTATTGGATATTACAGTGGTAAAGTAATTGATTTAGTCGTTAAAAGTAGTTTCTGTGTAGCTTGTGGTCGTTGGAAAAATAAAACTGACACCGATGAATATCGTCAGTGGTATGAAGAACATGAACTAAACTGCCAAGAAAACCATAAACGATCTTCTGGTGCTATGGAAGTCGAAGCTGTAAAGGAAATGTTTTCATTATCTAAAGAATTATTTGGTGTGAAATACGGAAACTACATTGGGGATGGGGATTCAAAAACCTTCAAAGGAATTCCCGATTTGAATCCGTATGGTGACGATTCCCAAGTTGTGAAAAGCGAATGCATCGACCACGTTCAGAAGAGGATAGGTACTCGACTCCGAAAAACTAAAACAGACAATCACCTGGGAGGAAGAGGTAAACTCACGGAAGCTTTGATTAAAAAATTGTCGTAATATTTCGGATTGGCCATTCGGAGAAACGTTAATAGCGTGAAAGACATAAAAGATGCGTTCATGGCCACTTACTAGCACATGTGCTCTACAGATGACCAACCAAGTCACGAGTACTGTCCTGAAGCTTTAGAGAAAAATCCCAAAGAAATTAAATATCCAGCTCCATAACATCCTGATGTTCAAACTCATATCAAACCGATTTTTGACTTGCTTGAAAGATGTTTAGGTGATCACACGCAGAATGCAAATGAAAGTTATAACTCAATTATCTGGCGACTCTGTTCAAAACATCTGAATTCTGGACTGACGATCGTAGAAATTAGTGCTTTTATATCTGCAGTGTTGTTCAATGATGGATACACATATGTCTTACGAGTTATGAACTTACTACAAATAGTTATTGGCCGCCAATGCATGTCGTACAAAGAAAAATCGATGATCAAAGGGTGAGTCAAGAAAATCGCCGCAGCTCTTTGACGACCAAAAAAGCTCGTCAAGCATGCCTAAAGGAACTTAGCAAGAAAAACCAGTTCTATGAACGCACCGAAGGACTTCTGTATGGCCCTGGAATCGCTGAGTAGTTGGTAAGCCACTGTAATCATACAATGTCTGTGTGTCAAAATTTCAAACACGTTTTTCTTAAAACTACTTTTTCTTAATTGGTGTACAGTCGGATTGTTAACTGCTAATATCCAAAACTTCCAATTCTCACGTTTTACTAAAATGTAAACAATCCCAATTACTATATTGCCGTAATTCAAAATTTGTTCTGCCCCAGCTGTAAACCAACCGTCATTTTCGTCCTTCATCTTTATTGCACTTTGGCCCAAACATCCCAAACATCATCCTTTATTCTATGACCAAGGCCCTTTTTTCCCCGCTTTACCTATTTGCCACGCCATCCCGTTTTCCCCTTCCAAACTTTCTCACGATTTTCGAAATCCCAAAAACTTGCTTTCATTCCGACACACCAACCCAAATCGACTGGTTGCATCCAACATTTTCAATCAATACATTAGTTCAAAACGTACAACTAGTTTTATCATTTCAACTACCTATAACCCTTTAGAGTAGCGTTGTAGGCGTGAGTATATGTACTCAAGTATATATGTATACCGGGTGTTTTTTTTAAATGTGAATGTTCAAATATCTCGTTTGTTTATGAATTGAAATGGAAAAGTATCTAAGGAAATTAGACTACAACTATACTTCAATTGACCGACACGATTTTCGTTCTAGCCATTTTGGAAAGGCCAAAACGTCATATAGGGTCTCGAAAATTACTCACTATTAGGAAACCAATTACCTACAATGAATACTGCGACTGAATCTGATATGAAAATAATTTTTTTCTTTAAAAAAACTTCTCATTTGCTGCTCAGAAGGAAATTAGAACTTCTCTGGGGTTCAATAGCTTATCCATTGATGAAAAAAGCCGATTTGGATATACCCCAAATAATAGTCCTCACTTAAAACATGATGCAGTACCAACTGTAAATCTACCAGGAGCTTCCGAAAAGTTTCAGAACCCCGAACGGTCATTACGATAGGCTAAAAGTAATCAACGAGAACTGGTGAACGATATCTTACAAACATCAGCCAATGTGTCAAATGCTACTGAATCACAGGTGCTGATGAATAGTCCTAATGTTGAAAAACCCACACCGAAGATAGAAATGGATATTGTGGATGAATCAGAAAAATCGAGAGTTGAGTAAGTAAATATAAAAAAAAATTTTTTAATTTTAATGACCAATATGTGTTTAAAGGAGTTCGAAATTATCAACCATAATTGAGATGCACAATTTTACAATAGTGTAGATACAATTTTTTTCCATAAAATATTGCTTATTTTAAATTGATTCTCAGTAATTTTTGTTAGACATAACATTTATCGGGCATGTATGCAATGAAAGGAAATTTTGCACACAATGTATAATTTCTTAGAGCTGTTATCTGATAATTCGAAAATAAAGTAATTAGGCATCTGATTTTTCATTTCAATGTTCATTTATCAGTTTTGTCTGGTAGGTAAAGAATCGTTTTCTTTTGTAATTTTCACAATTCCATAATTGGTATTTATGAATTTTTAGATAATTTACTTGTGTACGGATTTAATTCGTGATTGTATAAGTCTATAATTGGTTCTATTGTTGGTCTTTTTAATAAATATTGATTGAAATTTGATTTTGAAAAATCTTCGATATCTAATAAGTTATAACGGTTATAATTGTAAGGTTTTGAAGTCCGAGAATTTACCGCTCCACTTGGGCAGGCTGCGACGACAAGCGAGTCGAGCCGAAGACGGTCGAATGCCGGCGGGCGGTAGAGAATCGAACGGAAGGACGGGAGAAGCGTACGAACCACGAATGTGACATGTACCGATTATTATTCTTTGCTTTTGAATAAACACTTATTTTTGAGTTGTGGAGTTTCATTAGTTTAAGTTTTCTTACATCAGAAGTGGGATTAGCAATTTGTGCGCCAAAACCGGCGTTGTGTAGTGTATCAAAAACTAAATTAGTGCACAAGATTGTGTGAAATCATAAACAATGCCGAAACGAGTACGTTCGAGATCCAGGGACCGATCCTCCAGGTCTTCTCGACGGAGACGGACGGCTCGTCCAAGTTCTCGAGATCGAAGTCGTTCTCTGGAAAGTCAGCGCTCGTCATCGAGACGCAGAGGTGAAGCGATGAGTACCAGCACTCCAATCAGGTCTCCTAGGGCCGGTGGTTCCCAAAGGAATCAACAAGTGGCTGTTCCAGTCCGGACCGAGTCAAGTATTTTGGAGTCGGTGTCAAGTATGAGCTGTATGTTTAAAGAGAGTATGGACAGGTTGGTAGGCGAGTTTAGCAGGCGTGGTGGTTCGGATAAGGTAGGGAATCTTTCCGTTATTAGTAATATTATCGAGGAATTCGACCCCGTTAGTAAGGATGTTGAAACGTGGGTGAATTCAGTCGATGAGTACGCCGTTATCTATGGATGGGATGACAAAACCACTAGTCATCTAGCTCTTAGTAAGCTGCGTGGAGCTGCCAGTCTTTGGTATCGCGGACTACCGACGCGACTGTTCAGTTGGTCGGAGTGGAAAAATTTGATCCTCACTAATTTTAAATCTAAACATAATTTACATCTTGCAATGAAAAATCTGCTAGCTTGTACGGCTCGCCAATATAACACCCTATACGATTATCATTTTGCAAAGTTAGCGTTAATCTATAAACTAAAACTGCCAATTGATAATGCAAATCAGGTAAACCTTAATATGGGCGGAATCGAAGACGAAAGAATTAGAATTTCTGTTGAAACTTCAGGTATTGATAAACCAGAAATATTAGCCGCACATCTTAAAATGCTTGACGAAGTACGTATCGGTAATCCGAAACGGTTAAACGAATCTAGACCGTCTACAATTACGTCTCCAACCTTGAGCACTAGCGGCACTCATAAAATTCCCGAGAATGATAAAAATAGAACTAGAAACAACACGTCGGTGTCGAATCCGGCGAAAGACCTCAGAACCCTTATGTGTTTTAAATGCAAACAAAAGGGACATATTAAAATTAATTGCCCCCTATTAAAATCCAAGTCCGAGCAAAAAACCAAAGCGCCTTTAGCCATCGAATATAAAAATGTAAATTTTGTCAAATATAAACCTGATAATAATATGTATATTAAAACTATTTTAATTAATAATCTTTCGTTTAAATGTTTCGTAGATATGGGAAGTGAATATTTCCTAATCACCAGAGCTGGAATTGCAAGGTTGCAACGGCAACCTGATATCCTGGAAACGGTTATTGTTTTGACTGGATTAGGTGATTCGCGAGTTCTGGCGGATTCTTTCATTGATGCTGACATCACATTAGACGGTGTTTGTAAAAACATTCGATTCTTTGTTGTCGAGAAATGTGTCCGGGATGTTGATGTATTGATAGGACAAAATTTCACCGATTTAACTGACATTGAATATTTCAAGTCAGATGGCGTTCTCTCATTTTATCAGAAGGGTACTTTTCGTGTATCTATGATCGATAAGCTTATGATAAATATTGGCACAGACGACCCAGAACTAGTCAATAATCTTTTAGATCTTCTGAACGAATTTCCTATGTGTATGGCGAAAGGAATGGCCGAGGTCGGATGCACAAATGCAGTTACTATGAAAATTGAACTTAATTCAACACAGCCGATATCTCACAGACCGCGGCGTCATTCCGATACTGAATGTCGGGAAATCCGAGAAATTGTGTCGGACTTGATTGAACATGGTATTGTGCGGGAATCTAATTCTCCTTATGCCAGTCAGGTTTCGTTAGTTGGTAAAAAGGATAATGGGAAAAGATTAGTAGTTGACTATAGGCAAATCAATAACATAACAATTAAAGATCGTTATCCGTTACCCCTCATTGAAGACTTGGTTAACCGATTAGCTGGCTACAAATGGTTCATAATTCTTGACTTGTTTGCTGGTTACCATCAAGTTCCGATGGCAGAAGACTCTATCATCTATACATCCTTTGTTACTCAAGACGGGCAATATGAGTACCTACGTATGCCTTTTGGCTTATGCAATGCCCCAGCGGTTTTTCAACGAATGATCAATACCATATTGGGCCAACTTCGCTTTACCAAAGTTTGTGTGTATCTTGATGATATATTAATTCCTGGTAATACACCTGAAGAGTGTTTAAACGTTTTAAGGGAGGTTTTGCGAATTTTGAAGGCACATGGTCTTACTCTAAAATTGTCGAAGTGTCGTTTCTTGCAGCAGGAGATAGAATGCCTTGGGTATGTTATTTCTGGTTCGGGAATACAACCTTCGAAATCTAAAATTGTCGCGGTTGAGAATTTCCGGGCACCTCGGGATGTTCATCAGGTCAGGCAATTTCTTGGGTTGACCGGGTACTTCCGTAAGTTCATCGAAGATTATGCTCGTAAAGCTAAACCCTTAAGTTCCTTATTATGTAAAGATTCTCAGTGGCAGTGGGAAACACCCCAACAAAATGCGTTCGATGCCCTAAAAGCCAGTTTGACATCCTCCCCTGTCCTCACTATTTTCAATCCAAATTTACCTATCAGGTTATATACGGATGCTAGTAGATTGGGTCTTGGTGGGGTTTTGATGCAAGTTGAAGATGGCCGAGAAAAAGTTGTGGCATATTACAGTCGTCAAACTTCCCCGACCGAACAAAAATTACACTCATTCGAGCTTGAGACGCTAGCTATTGTGGCGGCAGTTCAAAGATTTCGTAGATACCTACTAGGGCGGCAGTTCACGATAATAACTGATTGTAATTCTGTCAAGGGTACTTTTCAAAAAAAAGAAGTAAATGCTCGCGTTGCTGGTTGGGTTTTGAAACTTAGTGAATACGACTTTACAATCATTCATAAAAGTAATCAACAAAAGCGACATGCCGACGCATTAAGCCGTAATCCTCCGGAAAATAGTCAAAGTATATGTGTCATCGCTATTTCAGAAGAAGACTGGCTGCTTGCCGTTCAACAATCTGACAAATCGATTTCTGAAATTAATAAAATTTTAGAGTCAGTTAATCGTAAGGGTAATAAAGACATATTTCACAATTATGCGTTGAAGGCAGGTAAGGTGTGTCGGGTAACTTCTCATGGGTTACGATGGGTGTTACCTAAGCAATGCAGGTTCCAACTGCTAAAAATGACACACGATGATGCTGGTCATTTTGGGTTAGGCAAAACACTGGAATTAATCAGCAGTAAGTTTTGGTTTGCTAAAATGCATAAATTCGTTGAAAAATACGTGAAAAATTGTTTAAATTGTTTGTATTTCAAAACTAATGCGTCACACAAATATGGTCTGTTACACCCAATAAAGAAAATCCCAGTACCCTTTCATACCATACTTCTTGACAATTTAGGACCGTTTATTCGTTCCAAATCAGGGAATACTCATGTTTTCACAGTTATCGACGCTTTCACCAAATTTATTTTTATTTACGGCGTTAAGAGTACTAAAGCGAAATGTGCAATAAAACGCTTAAAGGAAATAATTAAAAATTTCGGGGCCCCGCATAGGATTATAAGTGACCAAGGCTCAGCCTTTAAATCTAAAGAATTTACCGAGTTTACGGAGAAACATGGAATTACCCATCACTTAAATGCTGTTGCTCTCCCTAAAGGAAACGGACAGGTCGAAAGGTATCACAAAGTTATTCTCTATTCTTTGGCTGCTATGGGAGCAAATCAAAGTGATAAAATGTGGGATGAGAATTTGTTAAACCTCCAACTAGGTCTTAACGGTACCGTGAATAAAGCCATTGGGGTGACACCCAGTGAAGCGCTAGTCGGATACAGGGTTGTCTCAAACCGTGTAACTGCTGATGAGCGGACCGCTGATGTCACTGAAATTCGTGATGAAATGATTCAGGGTGCGGGAAAATATCAGGCAGAAATGAAGCGCAGATTTGATGAAAAACGTAAACCAGGTAAAGTGTACTCCGTTGGTGACCTAGTGCTACTTAGAATTACATGTAATGCTGCAACAGGACAGAGTCAGAAATTGTTACCTAAATGGCGTGGTCCTTTTAAAGTCACCAAGGAATTGGGGAATGATAGGTATGAGGTTGAGGATATACCTGGTTCCAGACGATCTCGGTTGAGGTATAAGAGTACCGCTGGTATTGAAAACATGAAACCTTGGGTTAATTTTGCCATTTAATAATTACGCTACTTGTTTTGTATTATAGGATCCAATTATTTGATTTATTTTTAGCTTCGTGTTGGTTAATCTAACTATACCTTGTCCGTTAATATATTTCGTTTCATATAGTTTGTTTATATGTATGACTTTTCCACATCTATGTTTAGAATGTATTAATTTGGTCGACTCGGTGCCCCACTGTCGGTACGACTGGGTAGTCACAGATTCAGATGAAGTGTGGCTATTAGCAACCTTGGGTGCAAGGACCAGTAGGGTTGAGTTGAGAGCCATGGGCTGGTTCTGAATTGGATGTGGCGGTAACCAGTCTAGACGGTGACACCCGGAGGGTCGACTATATGCCTTATTATGTGTTACGGACGGTGTTCCGAATAGTTCCTTATATTGTTGTTTTGGGTTCCCAGGTAGCAAAAAAGTCGCTTGGACAGAATCCCCGATGAGGACACCGGTAACATCAGGAAAGGCCGTGTAAGGTTTTGAAGTCCGGGAATTTACCGCTCCACTTGGGCAGGTTGCGTCGACAAGCGAGTCGAGCCGAAGACGGTCGAATGCCGGCGGGCGGTAGAGAATCGAACGGAAGGACGGGAGAAGCGTACGAACCACGAATGTGACATGTACCGATTATTATTCTTCGCTTTTGAATAAACACTTTTTTTTTGAGTTGTGGAGTTTCATTAGTTTAAG
>JAEDXX010000365.1:0-64357 GCA_021725515.1 Epicauta chinensis | reverse complement strand
CAACGACATTCTTCCTTCTTGTTATTGAAATATGAACATTTTAAGCTTTTCTTACTAGAAAATGTAAGGCCGCTGTTGACTGCTAAATGCCCGGACCGTTTTACATTACCAGTCCGGCCCTGAAGACGACTATTAAGATTAGAATACTAATTATCGACATTGTGTAAATTTAAGAACAAAACAACACTCTTAAAGAGTCCATGCAGGAAAAAGCAATACTGCGTATTTCATTTGTCACCTACAGTGTAGCTGAGTTAAGACAAATCAAAGGAAAACTCGAATCGAGCATGAGCTGTGTGAACGTCGACAAGAAATTAACAATCAGGGCATCAACAATCGTTGAACGTTCTCAGATTGAATTCAACAATAATAATAATAATAATAATAATAATAGTGTCGAAACCACTATTTTTAATCAACACGATTATATGTTACATATTGTTCCAACTATTTATTCTTAAACATAAAAATATATATTATATAATTTGGACTTGACTCTCATTTAATTTAAATAAAATAAAAAGCATATATGTGACTGTAACCTTAGAGAATTTTTGCGATAATACTTTATTCAAAAAAAAACCAAAGAAAAAAATAGTGTCTTTTCCTAAATATCATCATCAACAATATTTGGATTAGGTTGTTGTATAATAATAAAGCGACACCTAATTTTCTTAAAGATAAATCATCAGAGAGATAAAGATTGATAAATATCAAATAACACATTACGATAATAATATAATAATGATAATAATAAATTGGAATAATGACTAAAATTAAGTTTGATTATCTGTTGTTGATCTTATTGTTTTATTAATTTTATCCCGTGAACGTATTGGAAGACTAAACGGTGCACAGCCGAATGGATCCTCTGTAACAGACATAACTAGACTCTCTCTGGATTTAACACCTTGAATACTGCCTTGACTATCACGACGTAATTTATCAAATTCTTCACCAAATATATGATCTTCACTCATATGACTGAATGGTGTATCCTCGAATGGATTCCAATCGGCCACATCAGCTGACAATGATCGACTATCTGGTGCCATTGGATGTGTCACATCGGCTGTTGATGCCGATGTACCTGGACGCATCTGTTGGCATTTAATTAGATCAGATTGATTGGGTGGTGGTGGTGATGATGATGATGACGAATCATTTGTTGTACGTAATTTCATTGATGATTCGTATGGTGCTAAGAAATGTGATGTTTCCGATGCAAAAGCCCTAAATTGAATTAATTAATCAAAAATTATTTTTTTTTTGTAATAAATTTATACTTATTGAAAGCTGTAGTATCACTCATATTTCTTCTATGGCCTTTCGGTATTGATAATGTTGGTGTTGATGGTGGTGTTATTGATCCAACTAAATACCCACTACTTCCAGTCTCATTCTCAATCTTTGTCTCGGATAAATCACGAAATAACGGATTATCATTGGAATTATCAGGTGTTTGATTTGTACGACTAATATCTGGACCTGTTATCGAACTATCATCTCGGAATGGATCTGGATAGATTGATGACTGGAATAACGAATCGTATTGGTTTTGATTTGGTGTTGTTGCTGCTGCTGCTGCTGCTACAGTTGCTACTTTATTATCTTCAACTTGTTGGGTATCGGGAAAAAATAACGGATCAGTTGGTGAGAAACTCGCTTGTGGGAAATTCGTTTGTTGATTGGAATGATAGATGGGACTTTGTGATTTTTTATTTATTGTAGGACTAGGACTTAATGTTAATGGAATATTATTTAGGTTTAATGGTGTTGTTGAACTACCTTTAGGTCGTTGCCGTGGCATTACACTGGTACCTTCAACAACAGGAACTGTATTTGGTTTATTGTAGACTTTGATTTGTGTCTTTTTCAAATCAGATTCGAACGGTGGTACTGGTATCTCATCTAAATTGGGTACTGGTGTTTTCTATATAACAAATAAAACCGTTTATAATTAATTTTAGATTAATTGCAACGATTACCATTAGATTTTTAACGGGATTCTCACGACCCATCAACTGGAACGCAATACAACTAACTTGGAATATATCCGGCCTTTTATCAGGATCCGTTTCTAGCATATAACCTAATAAATAATTTCATTAATTCTACTGAATAATTGATAAATTTCAAACAATTACGTATTAATTGATGTAATCCTTTAGAGTATTTGGAGTTATCTGGAATGCTAGCGTTACCACTTTGGATAGCTAGAGCGCTCTCCCCGAATGGTAAAATAAAAAAACACAACCTATACAATAAACAGCCTAATGCCTAAAATGAGTTTTATAAAAATTCAATCTTAGAATGTTTTTAATAAAGAAATTATACCCAAATATCAGATTTGGTAGTGATTGCCTTCCCTGAATACATATCAACCATTTCCGGTGCCCGATAACTTAATGTTGTATACTTTTTGATCTCCTCTTCAACATTAGCAACGCCCTTTTCACTAGGATTCATTACACGTGCCGTAGCCGAACCAAAATCACAAATAACATAATTACCACTTTCATTAACTAAAATATTCTCTACTTTTAAATCACGATGTATTATCGGTGTTTTACAATGATGTAAACGTGAAACGGCTTCACAAATATCACAAAAAATCGTTAAAATTTCTATTTCAGTAAAGTTCGCTTTGCCACGTTGTTTCATTAAATTCAATACATTCTCTTGACAATAAGGCATTAATAATAATATTTCATATACACCATTACCCATTGGATTTAAACTAGAATCAACATAGCCGATAATATTTTTGTGGCCACTTAAACTGCTCTAAAAAACAATGTTATGCCAAAAAATCAATATCATAATTGATTGTTCTGAAATTTTCAACTTACAGCTATTTGTATTTCGCGTTTAGCTACATTAAGATCTTGCTCATTATTGACATACATTCGCTTAAGAGCATATCGTGTTCCACTACCGCCCCTAACTAAGTAAACAATCGCAAAACCACCTACAATTCGATATGAAATTAGTATGAAATCGTCCTCACAATTTTCCACCTTTATTACCTTCTGCCAGAGTATCTTCAACGGTGACAGTATGTCGACCAATTGTGAACACTTTTCCAACATAATTATTAGTCTCTCTTGAGGAATTATCAATTTTTGTTTCAATCTTTGAAAATAACTTTTTCATATTGAAATTTATTTCACTAATTATCCAACTAAAATCGAATACGATTCTTTGGTGTTTCTACGGTTTGCTTGTATTGATTGTTTCAACAATTAATTCATCGACGGTAGATTTGTTTGCAATTAACCCCCATAGTTGAGATTTGTGTGTTTTTTTTTCTTCTTGTTGAGCAACCCCTTTTCCGCCGATGACGACGATGACAACTCACTTGTCAGATTTGACAATCGAATCGCAATCAAAATCTGGTAATTTTAGTGATTCATGTTGGTAAAGCCGGAGAGAAGCGACAGCTATGTTGCCGCTTTGATCTGTTATCCTTGAATGGATAATAAATCGAACAATTATAGGATTACGCAAGTACCAAATTTGCTGGTTGAACGTGAATTTTCAAATGTCAAATGTGCAACTGCACGCTCCAAAAATCCCCAACTATGTGGTATGATGTTTGGAAAATTTACGAAATGACATTCTAATTCATTATAAAAAATTATTTTGAAAGTCACAAAAGTTCTTAAAAAAGCCAAACGTACAAAACAATTGTAATAATATAAAATTTTGAGGTTACAAAAAAATATGTAAACAAACTCTTAGGGACTTTTGGAGCGTGCAGTTGCACATTTGACGTTTGAAAATTCACGTTCAACCAGCAAATTTGGTATATAGTATACTCCGTCCAAAAATTAAGTATAAAATTTCAAATGACAGCAATGTGACTAACCTTCGCAACGAAAAAATAGTCCCTCTATTAAAGCCCCAAAATTAAAATTCTCCTTTATTGTATTAAACTGAAAATCGATTTAAAAGGAATTTTAGAATCTCTAAAGAAATATAAATTATCGAATTTCAGAGTTAATATTGAAAAATCAGTAGCAAAATACGTAAACAAACGCGTAGGATTTTATTCCAACGGTAGTGCCACAACATAATATACTTTTTGGTTCAAGTAAACATTTAACAGTTAGGAACTTTTGAACTGTTAAGTTTCACATAACCTATCATTTGCAATTTGAAATTTTATACTTAATTTTTGGACGGAGTTTATACGTTAGTTTAGTTATGTATAAATTTCTTATGTCTTATCATTTGGAAGGCGATGGTAGGTTACAATTTTCTTATGTTTCCTTCTAAAGGGAGTGGGGAGGGGTTTCAAATTCACGAAATTATGCTTCCGTAATACTTGAGCGACCGTTTACAGGGCAGAATTTAGAAAAGTCCGGGTTCTAAATAAAATTCATTTTAAGATTTCTTATGATTTTCAGAGGACATGCTTAATCATGATTCTTTACAAGGATTTGGTTCTTAGTATTACATGCTGTTTACATGGTAGTTTAAGCCATTTATTACGTATTTATATTTTACTAGCGGACCCAGTAGAGTCGGCAGACTTCGTCCCGCCCGTTCGTTCGATTATATTCACAAAATTAACAATATTAATTCTATTTAAATAATAATCTGGTAAAATATCGAAGTGTTTGAACAAATTATTGTTTAATTATTGTAAAACATCAAAGATAGTGAGGGTAGAATCTCTCTTATTTTCACTTTAAAATGAAACTGCTAAATTATCAAAACTTATTTCCAAAAGCGACCAGCGATGCGGACGGGTACCCGCTTGTCAAAACTTATTTCCACAACCGCCTATATTCCAACATATTACAACTTTAATACTCATTTTAACCCCCTTAGAGGTTGAATTTCCAAAAATTCTTTCTTAGTGAGCGTCTACATTACAAAAGGCATATACTATGTGCCGAATTTAAAGTCGATCGGACGGATAATTTCGGAGTTATCGTGATGAGTCAGTGAATCCAGTGAATCAGTGAATGGGAAATGGCTTAAATAATTATAGATATTGCACTGGCTGCTTTGGTGCCTCTGTAAATATTTGTAACGAAATGAGACACATGATGTCTCATGAAAAGGGGCTTTTAGCGTGACCACATCCCCGCATGATCAACACATAATTTGTGCACAATGTTGTGGTGGTAATATTCATACCTAATTACCTCAAAAATATGATAAAAATCGCTCTTTTATAGCAGAGGTGTTAATATTGTATTGAGGTTTGCGGATTACTTGCTTGCCAATATCTGGGAGCAGAAAGAGCTTCAAAATAATTAGCTTTCAGTTCCTGTATTCCAGGTCCGCTCCTAGCTTGTTATACTTTTTTGGTTTGAATACAACCAAACAGATAGCTTCACTGTCCATATTTTAGTAGAGTCGATACTGAATATGGTTATTTGCTTTGTTATTTAAGGTCGCTAAATCAACACCAATTTTTAAGGATACTTTAGCTTATATGTTCGCGGAAATGCCATAAAATGGCCAAAATCATATAATTACAGTATGACACATCCTTTCGAAGTTTTCTCAGCATACGAAGCTAGTGTAAAGTTTTCCTTTCCAACTGAGGATTTATGAAGTCGAAAAGGTTATACAACTCCTCTCCTATAAAACAACGTCTACCGTTAAGGTACCGCCTGTGATACTTCATAAGAAGAATTGTTTTCGCAACACTGATAAAGAAGTTTAGCTGATATCTCAAGTAATCGAATGAGACGAGAATTCTTAATAGAACACTTGTTTACAGCTAACCAAAATATTGGTAATATTCTCTAATGTTTCGCAAAATAACGAGAAATATTTTGAAGCAGTACCACAATTATCCAATTTTATTACAGGAGTAAATTACGCCGATATTTAACACGATATACCTGTTTAGCTGGCCGCCACTGTATATTATCAACTTAGAAATGTGGCAACACCGCATGCGGTTAATGCGGTATTTTTTCAAATTTTTTAAGAAGTACCATTTTCTGATCAATTGTGTTCCTTGCATAAATTCGAGAAAAGCAATATTTATTGGCAAAAATCTAAAAAACACAAAATTTTCAAGATAACCCCAAAATTTAGACGCTAAGGATAAATATAGCGCTACCTACATTATAAAGGGATATTCTAGAATTATTATAAGATTTTAGAAACAATTACTACATTTTATCGATACAAAATTACTAATTGCATCAATTTTGTTCGTAATTTGATTAAAATTTGGCAACAGTAATTGTTTTATCGCCAAATACAACATATTGGGCTATATTTAACGGTAAGTGTGCGGCATTAGTCATGTGTACTTGTCACAATCAGTTGTCTGTTAATTTTGCGATCATTTCAAATAATAATGGCAAAGAGTAATAACGTTCTCGAGTTTGTACGTGAAGATGATTTTATCGAATATTTCCTATTTCCCAATATTGATACAGAAGATGTGAATGAACAAGAAATTTTATTGAATCAATTATTAAAAGATACAACAACATTGTTACAAAATTATATCGGAAATTATTTATGGCACAAAGATGAATTTAAATTACTACCAAGAACAATAAATACAAATAAATTAGTCAACAATAACGGTACGTATCGCAAGGATCAATTATTCGTAATTGATTTTAATTGATCTGTTTTATAGAACAATTACCACCGCATTTATATGGTGTTTCACATGTTGGCGATAATATTGAAGACGAATGGTTTATTGTGTTTCTTTTACGTCAATTAACGAGAGACATTAAAGGATTAATTGCACGCGTCCATGATGGTGATGGTGAATTTCTTCTGATTGAATCAGCTGATTATCTACCGACATGGGCAGCGCCTGAAATCTGCGAGAATCGCGTAAATTCTATTGTTTTACCTCTAATATCGCACAATTGACCGGTTTATTGATTTCAGGTGTATTTATTTGAGGGCAATGTCCATTTAATACCGCCCGAAGACTACGATAATCCCGACAAGAATCATATAACAATCAATGATGGTGTTTCTATTATCCGCAATAATCCTACAGAAACATTGGCTTCAACTGATATACAAAACGCTATTATTAATAAATTACGTGATTATCCTGGCAAAATCAAAGACAATCTACATTATGCAACCGTTTATGTGCCAGTTGGAGTGGCCGCAATCCTCAAACACAAACCAAATTTGATAGCGCCTGCTGTACAATCGTTCTGCAATCGTGACCAGATTGATATGAAAGCATGTAGGGCAATGAAGTATTTCCCACCGGAGAATCGCGTCAATACCCGTTTGGCATTTACGAAATGTCTTTACGCAATGTTGACACACAGTAAATACGTGCCGGATAGAAGGACGGGCTGGAATTTACCGCCGACGACAAGTCCGCAATCGAAGGCGCATAATTTGGGTGTAAAAATAGCTTGTGGATTTGAGATATTGATTTCACAAGCTAAACCTAGTAAAGATATTGAACAGGACCGCGGCTGGCAGAATTATTTGAACACTCTAAAACAAAAGGATTATTTCAATGGTTTCATCGAACATTCACGCGATTACAACAATTTATTGAATAAGGCCAAAGAGTATTATATTAATCATCGTGATTCGATGCAATATTCACCGTTAATCGGGCAAGAAATCCTCGAATTGACTAGAACGTTAGATTATAAAATTGACGAATTAAAGAAGGAAGAATCACAACTGCCACCGGACGATGATGATTCTTGGCTAAATATCAGTCCAGACGAACTCGATAAGATGTTACAAGAGAAATACGGTCGCAAACGATTCTCTACAATCAACAACAATGCGGATGCATCGAATTTCACACAACAAGTCAGCAAATTCCTCGATCACATGTCGGGAATTGAAGGCGCCGAATTCCCAACTAATCAAGAATCACCGTCACGACCGCCACGCGGTGTTAAACGTCGCGGTAAAGTCTCGTTTTCGAAAGACACGAAAACCGACGAGAAATTAACACAACAACAACAACAACAACAATCATCAACGAATCGTATCAATTTCGATCCGAATAGTTTCCAATGTGCCGTACAGAATATTTTAAATTTCGTTATACCCGAAGATGATAGTTGGGATTTAGAATCAGGTTCGGATATGAGTGATTATGCTGATGATCAATGTATCGATGATGAGATTGATAATAAAATGAAACAGTATATGGATGAGATGGATAAAGAATTGGCAAAAACAACGATTGGGGAGAGTTTCGAGAAGAAAACGAACGGTGATGCATTCGATGATATTGAAGATTTCGAACCGGTCGATATTGATATGAATGCATTGAAGAATATTTTGGAAAGTTATCGATCGCAATTGGGCGAAGCCGGTCCATCGAGTAATATGTTAGGACCGATGGGCATACATTTGGATAGTACCGATAAGAAATGAACACTAGAATTGTCAGATTTCAGAATTTAGTTTTAAAGCTTTTTATACGTTTTTTTTAAAGTATTTTTTTAGTTATTGTGCCAATTTTATAAACTGCCATAAGATTACAGCTAATAGCGCCTAGTCCAGAAATTGATTAAAAAGAAACCAACTAGAAATCAGGGTATTTGCAAGAAAATAGGCGTTACAATTATTTTAAGTTTGATTTGATAATTTTACAAATTTTTAAATGAAAACAAAGTATAAATTATTTAATCAAAACATAATTATAAAGGCTTAAACCATTTGGGCACTTTACCAGTTGTTTTATTCACTTTACGTTCGTATGTAGTTGATTCGTAACTAGGACCGGCTCTTTCGGCGTTATCCACAATTTCAACATCGATATCATCATTAAAAGTAGCCTCTCTTGTAGTTTCTTTCCTATTAAAATCAATACAAATTAATTCGATTCGATAATAAATGAATTAATACAAATTCAACCTTGTTTTCGATGCGGCTCGAATAGCAATATCGTTTGTTGTAAATTTATCTAAAACATCACGCCTTAATTTGATTTCATTGCTACTATTTATACCGAAATGCAATAAAGCACCCGGTACACAACCGATTTCTAATAAAGTTGAACGTTCGCCAAGTATTGATTTAGGTGGAGTTGTATAAAGATAGAAATTTAACGTTTTATCATCGAGATATTCACGTACAAAATCGATAACATGTTGAATAGTTTCTGATGGATTGAAATCACCTTGTAAAACCGTACGATTCGGGAATTGTACCCGAATCACAGCTTTTTTATACTGATTTATTAATCGTAATTGTTTCTTTGATTCTTCGAGATTGCGTAATTCGGCCGTTACTAGCGGGGAATTCTCCATTTCGGCACGTTTATGCCGGATATCTCTCAATAAACGTTTGGCATCGCTTATAGTCAATTCGAAGAAATCGTCCGGTAGATCATCGCTGGATATCGATTGGGCTGTTTCCAAAGAGAACAATAAAGCGTTGCGTTCACCTAACTGAATCGAAATTATTGAATAATTGATTAATTATTAAGAAAAGACATACGAAAACGAAATTGTCTTCAATCGGTTGTGATTCTGGTGTTGGTTCTAATTTTTCGCTATTTTCGGAACGGACAATTTCATCGACTTCCATCGACTCTTCGACTTTCTGTCGTATTGTCGGCGATGCGGATTCACTCTCCTGTGTTTTGATTGGTGATTCTGGTAGCTTCCGTTTTTCACGTGCTAATTTCAATAGATCCACTTCGTTTTTCTTTTGTACCGGTCGTAGATCAGTCTTGTCGTTCTCAATAGGCCCAGATTCTTGTTCCATTGCTTCATTTGATTCTACACTTTTTAATTGGCGATAATACGGTTTTTCTTCTGTTGGTTTATGTGGTAACGGCGCCGATACATTCGCTTGTACTCTCAATTCTTCTGGGGATCTTAGCCGCAAATCAACATTAATTTTCGTGTGATAAAATAGATATTTGTTTATACCTGTGGACTAGACGTAGCATGGCTCTACCACCGGTTAATCCCAAACTTTTCAATGTGATCTTTTGTAGATCATCCCCGTAGATTTCGCGTCTCGTATAAATAACTACAGGATTCTGTTCTGATGTCGCTTCATTCGGACACAATTGCATTAACACTTCTAATAGATTGTTACTTGGTTGGAAATTGCCAATGAAACGTTCACCATTCTCTAGATTAACAGCTAAAACTACTTCGCTTTCTGTACGTGGTTTAGTTGCCGGTACTAGTTCTAATTGTGCATTATTAGGTAAACCTGAAAATCGGAACGTTGTTGTTGTATCTAGGATTTTACTATGATGTTTCAGATCGTATTCATCCGATTTGTAGCCTTGTTTCTTGCACACATCTTCAATCATCTGTAAGAAAACACGATAAAGTTTGATACAATATTTTGACGGTTTGTCTGGCATGTGAATTACTTGCAAAATTGTTGTGTTTGGTGTACATTTTACAGTTTGTCGACGCCCATTTGGTGCCAAAACTGTAACACTTGCCATTTTACTTTGCTATAGTTTTTCTCGAATAATCTCAGCGGAAAGTTGACTGTTTATTTTTAATATTCATGATTCACGACATTTTAACATAACCTCAATTTATTTTTTGATTCACAGTGTGACCAATTGCAAAAAATCACTATACCGTTTGGAAATAGGTCAAAATGATTAATTTTTATTTCCAGTTCAATAATTTGATTACTGTTTATAAAAAAAATGATATAATTAGCTATAATTATGGCTCTTAATACTGTTTATGTTATAAAATTTGAAAATAAATGTGATTCATATTGAGGACATAAAAAGTTGCGGTTGGCAATACGTGTTTTGATAAAAATTACCCCACCATAAAAGCTGCTTACACACCCAGCGATCGCTCGCCCAAGAGATCGGCGACATATACGTCTTTAAATCTCGACCGATTTTCAGTTTCTGCTCTCGTCAATTGATTGTCGGTCTACCAAAATATACTCCAACAACCGATCGAACTGCAATTCGAGCGACATATCGGCCGATAGCTCGCTGTATTTGTTGTTATAAAGTTGAAAAACCATCCGATTGAACACGGACATTTAAATATTGCCCTGTCTATTTGGTAAAAATGATACAATCACGTGAATCTGTTCTGATAAGGAACTGTGGGAAATCCTCACTGAACATCCATCCATACACAGATAACCACGGTCGCTCTCGTACACTCGATATCTAGAGCGAACGCACAAGTGTATACGTAGCTTAATACAAAACTCCAGTGCAATTTATGTTTGCAGTTGTATCAACACTGGCTACTCTCATATAATTTTTTAGCGCGAAATTTAAAGGTGCCAAGCTAACTATTAGGAGACTCACTATTTTTAGCAATTTTGGATAGTTTAATTAAGATTTCTTTAATATGATTCTAGACTTCATAACATGAGCAGAAATTGAAAAAATATGGGTAATTCTTGTGGTTCACAAATAAATAATGTATAATCTTCCACAAGAATCCAATAATTCTTGAAAAACTGTGGAAATGTTAAATTAAACGCGTACGGAACAGGTTTGTTAGAAAATATTTGGGAAATGCTGTAAATTTTTGACACTTTTCAACTCAACTTTTATTATTATTAATGGACGGATATCAGCTGCAAGATGGAGTAAGGCAAATTCTAGTCTCCTGACAAATTCATATAGAGCGTTTTGGCTACGGCCGTTGTACTTGCATAGTCTATCTTTACTTGAGAAACGCTTCTTTTTACAAATAGTGTCCGAACGTAGAGAAGCAGTGGACCAGTTGAACTGCTATCGTGATGTCGTGACGTTATGGCGAAAAAACAGGTGCCTAGTTGTACCGAATTACTATGAAATTCTGGTCACTCTCTCTCATTCTTTAAAAGCGGCTCGTCAGAGACAACAAACTGATGATTCTAACATAGAAAATTTTAAAAAACAACAATTTTCGACAAGAATAAATTTAAAAATTTTTTTTAATTATTAACTCATTTTTGTTGATTTGTTCTAAGTGTCTTTTCTTATAAATCTATGTAAAAACATGCATTAAAAAATAACTACGCCAATGGTGCATTTCGAGCGTTGTAAATCTCGCCAAATGACCTTCAATCCGCCCTTTAATTATTATTAAAGAGGTATTCTCCTCAAGTTTAATGAAATGGGGTATAACACTTGTCTGAAGGCTCGCTGCATAATGGTAATCCGCCACTGTTTATAGAAAATTTCAAAGAAAATCGATAAAAGGCGCCTAGAATATATATATTTTTTATCAATGAGTCTCATTTACGAGTCGATAATTTACGTTAAAATTATTGAAAAACTCCTTATCAACATTAAAAGAAATGTAGTGTCGAGAACTGTTATCAATGAGGATTTGTAAATCAGTGGAAAGGTCATAGGTGGTCGATTTTTTCCTACTCAATTCTTCATCAACTAATATTTGGAGAATTCTAGATTACTGATGCTGAATGTTGGATTTAATCCACCTGACCTTGGTCAAAATTGCGTCTTAATGGAACAATTCCTACATTTTCTAGATGCTGTCATTAATATAAATCGCAAAAAATTGTAGTAATTACTATATCATTTGGGTTATTTACAATTTTATCGTAAAATGTGGGACAGACCAAGAACAAAGGTCTTGAAGTACTTGCTAATAGGTTTGGCTTGTAGTTTTCCATTAATTGTTATTACAGAACGCAACTAATCGTTGATAATTGATAGTTATCAGTATTGCGGTTTTTTTTATCAATTTTGTTGGAGTTAGCGTAATATATGAAAACGGAGTTAAAAGTTCGTACCTATGAAAAATAATTATAGATTGGAAGAAATTGCTGCAATTATCATTTACTAGAAATAGTTCTAATAATAATACATTTTTTTATTGATTGTTCCATTATATTTAAAGATGAAAAGCGATATCCTTTCGTGACAATTTTTTCCTTTTTTTCTTTAAAAAATGCAATATTATCTAATCTCGAAGCAATTTTTTTCAAACAATTTTGCAGATAACACCGACTATTGTTGTTTATTTATGGTAAAAAATACTTGTAATTTTTGAAATTTGTAATTTCGTTAAAATTTTTGTAAAATTTTGTAATGATAAGATCGATAGTAGGGGCACATGCGCCCAACATATGGTGTGATTAATTCTAAAGAGTACGCCCCACCATCCCGCAATTCATAAGCATAAAATGAGTGAACCACCACCAGTCCCCCTAGTTATTTCCATTAGGAGTTTCCGTTGAGTGTGGAAAATCAAGTAATTCCAGGAATATTGTGACACCTTTAATTTTAAGAAAAAGAAACAACACACTTGGCTAATCAAAGATAATGCCCGAAAGTAAATTAAAGAACGGTGGAACGCCGATACGCGTGTGGTGCGATGGGTGGTAAGTTGTCTGGATTTTCAAATTGTAACACTTCTAAAAATAGATGGAAATCAATAGATTGTTTCCCGACAAGTGTTAAGAGGGTCCTTGAGGATCACGAAAAACAAACATAACCTTAAAACGTGTAAATAACTATTTTTTGGCATTTGTTTGACAAATTCGTCAGATACCAAGGCCCAGTTTCTCTTGCTTTTGCTGGTCTCAATTCAAGGTTTACATTGATTTAAGTCATCCCTTTACGGGTGATTAAGCGAATCAAACTGAAACGCAATTTGACTCTTATGTTTAATAAGTATAAGGTCGAGCGGAATCCAGCCTAAGACCCAGTAGGTCGGCGGGCAAAGAGGCGGATGGTCCGTGAGCTGCATTGTAATTATTGAATTATTAACATTATTTAGGGCCGCTAAAACCGAAACTTGACAATAATCTTGCCTAAGGGTCTAAAATATTTTGGCTCCTAGCAGGGGCGGCAATTGCAGAATGGCTCGGCTTCTAGACAACAACCCCGCTATTTTAAGAGTCCTAATTCTTAGGAAAAGAGTAGCGGCCCTCTGGGAATTGCCCGCCAGTCTATCCTAGGGTCCTAAGTAGGTGCCTAATTGCCTTATTGGTAGTGGGAAATCTGTTTTAGAATTTTAGTTGGGCCAGTTCTGATGGACTTGATACTCAATTCAATCCGCTAAAGGCTAAAGGAACATAGAAATAATATAATTTAATCTAATCAAGATAATATCAGCTTTTGAGGACCAAGCTCTGATGAACTCAGTCTTAAATGACTGAGGGGAACGGACCAAACTGCCCTCGCGCTCTAGACAATCTTATTTTAGCCGCCCCTTCGGAAGAATAATAAAAAAATCACAATTATCTATCAAAGTTAGGACTGTTTTTTTTTGTTAATTAATAATAATCAAAATACTCCACGTAAATTCAAGAATCTTCCACTTACGCAGTTTTATTACCCGTGTCGCGCGCGACTCGTTTTTCTTTGTATTTTCATAATTTATAACCCACTTACGCACGCGACACGACTGTCGCCCGCGGCTGGAAGTAACATTGGTCTTGCGGGACAAAACCCACTTACGCGACATGTCGCGCGCTGTTTACAGTACTCCAACGGCGTTGACAAAGTAATTTTTTTTACGATAAAGATGAAGATAAATCAAGGCCGCTGCTTCTTCAACTTCTATTTTAATACTGAACTTGTCGCGTGTTACTTGCCGTATATTGTTGTCGTGGGTTATGGGGCTAAGAGGCACTAACAAATACCGCCTCTAAAATTGCTGTGAACCACCTTCAACGCTGAAAATTGACCCTAACAAATCCCATTGTTATACAAAAAGGATATCTTAGGCTTCTTTCTTGCCTTAACTTTATACCAGTGGTTCTTTCCCTTTTTTGACTGTGGAGCTCTGCAATTTTATTTAAAATATTGTGCCTCAGTTTTAATATTTGGGCTTTTCTGAATTTCTGTGGATCCTGAAGGTGAAGAACTGCTGGTGTATACTATTCCTGAACATAAATCAGTATTGCTGAGCAATTGACAAACGAAACGTTCCGCTACCAATGACAAAATTTATAAAAAATGTGAACTCGCCTTAATACTCACAATCGATTATAATTGGTTTAAATGTTACTAAAAAATAATCTAAAGCTTGTTTCACACTATTATTGTATGTATTTATTGAATTTTTTTTCCTTCATTGGGGTTTAGTTATGATATGGTACATTTTGGCCATGCAAATTCCCTCCGCCAGGCCAAAGCTTTAGGCGATTACCTAATAGTTGGTGTCCATACAGATGAAGAAATATCGAAACATAAAGGCCCACCAGTATTCACCCAAGAGGAACGCTACAAGATGGTACGCGGTATCAAATGGGTTGATGAGGTCGTTGAAGGTGCACCATACGTAACAACCTTGGAAACATTAGATAAATACAATTGTGATTTTTGTGTACACGGTGACGATATAACCATGACAGCGGATGGTGTTGATACGTACCACGAGGTCAAGGCTGCTGGTCGCTACAGGTAGAAAAACAAAAACAATACGCTTCTTTTTTTTAACTGTATTTTGTTTTTGTGTTAATCAAGAGAGGTCCAGCGGACGGCTGGTGTATCAACTACAGACCTAGTTGGGAGGATGTTGCTATTAACACGCGATCATTTCCGTCAAGGCCAATACGAGTATGATGTAGCCAAGGAGCATTCGTCGACAATGGGTCAAGATTGTTTGGCACGATCACCATGGACGGGTTGTTCGCAATTCCTACCAACAACACAGAAAATCATCCAATTCTCTGATGGTAAATCACCGAAACCCGGTGATCGTGTTATTTATGTGGCTGGTGCTTTCGATCTATTCCATGTGGGACATTTAGATTTCCTCGAAAAAGCCAAACAACATGGTGACTATCTAATTGTTGGTTTACACACGGATCCGGTAGTGAATCGTTATAAAGGCTCAAATTATCCAATAATGAATCTACACGAACGCGTTTTGAGTGTATTGGCATGTAAATATGTGTCGGAAGTTGTAATCGGTGCCCCGTATACGGTGACGAAAGATCTGATGGATCATTTCGGCGTTGATATTGTTGTACATGGTACAACACCGATTATGGATGATATTGATGGGCGGGATCCGTTCGAATATCCGAAAATTATCAAAAAATTCATTATCGTTGATTCAGGTAATGATATGACAACTGATAAAATCGTTGATCGTATTATTCGGAATCGATTAGAATTCGAACGGAGGAATATTTTGAAAGAGAAGAAAGAGTTGGATGTGTGGAAGCAACTCGAGAAGATTAAATTAAACAATAATGGGACAATTGATAATAAGACTTAAAAGATTTGTAAAGTAAACATTTTATGTTTTGTGTTTTGCGACCACAACAAAAAAAAACAAATAAATATTTGGGAAATCAATAAGTACAAAATGATATGATTCCTCAATTTTTCGATGTTTACATAGCTAGTCATTATTGATTAATCGATTATTTTTAAAACTTGTAAAGCGTAATTGCTTTCACTTAAAATATTATCAATAATTGTGATGTTTAGATGTAAATTGCATTAGTTTTTCTATTCGTTTTTTAATCAAAACTTCCCATTTCTATATCAAATCTGGACTAAATTTAGCTTTATTGTTTATTTTATGTATGTGTATATAAATATTAAAAAAAATGTATGTTATTAGAGCTATAAATTAGAATAAATTTTATTATTATAATTGTTAATTTTACAATAGTATTTTAATTGTTTATTATGCATTGTTCTATTTTCAACAAATAAATACTCAAAGAAATTAATTGAGGTTTATTTGAGAAAGGTAAACGTAGGGGTAACAAATTCTACTTGATAACATAATCAGAAACGGATCAAATAAGATCAAATATTTCGATTGTGTGAAAATAAATGATTTGTTGTAGTGTAGGGCATCAAGCTATTAAAAAATGTGCAAGATTATTTTGATCTTTTTTTTATATTCTATTGTCTGCTTGTAACTAAGTAACAGTGTCAATTTGATTCATTTCGTGATGCCCTACAATATGCAACATTAATTAAAAAAAACTGTATCCTTTCGATTCGTGTTAATGACTGACCTGGCCTTTAATCCGTCTCTGATTCGAAAATTTCCATTAATTACCAATTTAAACATACAATTCTGGTTCAAAACAATAGAAATAGTTATCAAGGCAGTCGTGGGTGGTGTTGTCTTTCCTCTTTATTCTAGATAACTTATGACTTGTTGAAACAATTACTTTAATTAATTTGCGTTTTTTTTTTAAATAGTATATAAACAAATGATGATTCTAGTTTCTAGCACTAAGAGCACAACTGCTACCTGGTGCTGGTGTTACTTCCTGACAAGTATTTTCACGTTGAGGACTCTGAAATGAAATGGTTAAACAATACATCAGTATAAATTGTTTTTTTTTAATAAACGTAACTAGCAGATAATTACTAAATATTCAGTTCTGCAATGAAATAAAACTAAATAATTGTGAACTAGTGGATTAGAAAAAAAGCAAATCGTCCAGTAAAAAAAAAGTTGTGCAATACAAAAAAAAATCGTACGGTGTACAATAAAAAACAGGAACTCTACAGCAAAAAAGAATTCAAGAACTGAATAAATAGAAACAGAACAATGGCTCGCTGTCACCAGGGCAACGTCGAAGCAATTTGTGTATGAAGTCCAAGGTTACTGAAGTACTTAGGCGTGCTTAGAAACAATATTCTGTAGGAACAAAATACAGTTTCAAAAAACTTATTTGTAAAATGATAAGCTTTCTAATACGCAAAAGAATCGAGCAACTCCAAATATTTCGAAAGTTATGTGTGTTCAAAGTTGTGCTATCTCTGCGACGTTAACAGATGACTTGTTCGAAGTAAATACCCAAAATAATTGAATTAATATTCGTTTTAGCTGTCTCAATAAGGCATATGTAATGAGCATCATTGATGGGTTAAAAAGCAGGAACGGACTGACAATTGCAAAGCGTTCCAAGCTGTAAACAACAGTCTTCCCCTGTTAAAAACCCATGAATTGAAAATCAAGAAATAAATTATTGTTATACCGAATTTAATTTTCCAGCGTATGGACTAGCGATGTCAATATTCATTTCTGGCAGGTCAAAATAATGAAAGAAAAACAACAATTGAATATTCGTAGTTCAAACGGAATCTTACTATAGTTAAATATGCAAGGGAGACGGTTGTTAAATCAAAAATCATTTTGAATAAGTATTATTACGATTGCATTGTTTTCTATTTAATGTTTCTTTCTCTCTCTCTGTCTGTCTTTCGTACAGAAACAAAATTTTCAACATACCAATAATTAGTAATACCATGAGAGGTATCTTGACTAGTGCTGGGACTTTTTACGGTATTCATATTCGAATAGTTACTTGCATTTTTATTCGAATATTTGAATTATTCGAATAGTCAAATGAATTCGAATAATCGAATAATCCGAAATTGAATAATTGAAAACGTAATTCAAAAAACTGAATAATTCAAATATTCGAATAGCTAAAAACTGTTGAAATACTTAATTGTTTTAATCATCTTGTATTTGTGTTAGAATTTTTTATAAACAAACATTCGTATGCCTGTCAGCAAATAGATATTTACTGTATATACAAGGCGGTAAAGTCATACTTTATCTGCGAATGGATAAAGGGACTTTACCACCGTGTGCAGTACAAGATTTTTTTCAATACTTGCCCTTAAAACTCTTTAATTATTCATACAGTTGTCAATGGTTGTTGGTTGCTATTGGATTTCTCTAAACAACTGACAATTGTTTTTGTTTATTTGCTGTTCGTTGCCATGGTGTTGCTATGGAGTTGCTCGATGGTAAAGTGTTTACTCAACGGTAAAGTAAACACTTTACCATTGAGGCGGGTCAAGTGCTACTTTACCGTCCGATTTTTAAACTATAAAGTAGGACTTTAACAACAAGTATGGAAAAAACATATTCGGTAATTACCAACAATACAAACGAATATTCGAATATTGTGAGTATTCGAATATTATAAATATTAGAATATTACGAATATTCGGCTACTACGAATATTCGTAATATTATAGATATTCGAATAGTTGAAATCACTTATATTCGATTTTCAAGTCTATGTGTATTCGAATACGATACAAATCCCAGCACTAATCTTGACAACAAAGTTAAAAATGTCTCGCCGCCTCGTCATGATTTTCGCCAAAAAATTCCTGCATACTATATCAACTCGGTTTCTTTGACCGACTAGAGACTAACCTCTCGCCCCGCACTGTCTTTGTCGTTTCTTAATAGTACATAGTGCAACTAGTGCGGGAAGTTGTCAATTGCATACGAGAGCGAAGTTGAGAACTCGTACGAAGTGAGTGTGCTCACCGTTCGAATGGGCAATTGACAATTTCCCGCACAAGTTGCACATACTACTTTTTATCACTATAATAATGCAGCGATGTACTAGGGGCAGAACCACAGAAAGAAAATCAAAATTCAAATTAAAAAAATTCCATATGAAATCGTTTGAATGGCCAAGCTGACTAATCTTAGATTTTGCTGTAACTTTGAAGGACTGTTCTTTATTTTCATTTTCATTTAATTTTTATAAGCGGCCTTTTCGGCGTATTTGAATTAAGACTTTCAAGAAATGTCATTTTTAGGTTTTATCAATTTTAGCTGTAAAAATTTTACTGTTTAAGATATCTGTGCGTTTGAGGCGGTATTTTGAAGGTGAAGGATAGTAGTTTTCATGTGATAGATAAATTTTTGTTCAGTTAATACCTGTAATTAACGTGATGGTGCTGAAGATATGTCTTTTTTACTTAATTTTTGTGTTTTTTAACTGACGCCAGCGTCTCGACTATTTGATATAAGTGATTTATGTTACTCAGAAATTAAGCGTACATATTCTGGAAAAAATACAGCCAATAATTAACCCGAATAGCCCACTGTTTATATACAAATTCTTTGCTTGAAATATTGAAATTTCTAAAAATCCCAGTGTTTAGGCTATAAAATGAACGTGTTGACTGCGACATAACGATATGAAATTTACAAGATGTTCAGTTGTTGCGCCCAACTTCAAATCTCTGCAAAGCTCGTTTTGTTATTTTCATTCTTAGTATGTGTGCAAGTGTTTTTTTTTTGAAGCAACGATTTCATATAGAATGACCCCTAAGTAATTTAGTCAAAACCGTAAATGTCTTTTCTAGAACGGTTTCCAACGTCAGCATAAACAAAATGCGAGCTGCACGCAAACATTACTTGCCTCGCGCAAATCATACAGTATTAGATAGCGTATGTAAACAGCTACTTTCCGGATGAAATTGCAGGCAGAAAGTTAGCACTTTCGCCGCATATGTAATAAAAAAAATCATTTACAATTTCATACAGGCATTTTTCTATAAACGTGGTTCATAATATAAGGAGGCTCCAGGTCTGTAAAGACTATGGTTAACTGGACGACAGCAGCAAAACAACCCATTTACCCCGTACTTGCTTTCGACATTAAAGATTTATAAAATTTAATTTTTATTTAACTTTTTTGTAACCTTTTCGAAAGACATACAACGAGAATCATTTCGTTTGCAATAGGATTAAAATCGATATGCAGCATGGGAAACTAGAGGAAAAAACTTTACCTTGACGTGTATCTTATTTTTCAAAACAGCAGCCCTCAGTATCAACATCCTTGTCCGTCTCTGATACTCTTTACCCATCAATAAACTTTTCTCAAATGTTGTACTACGCTGATCGACATCTTTAGCAAACAATATTTTATTATGTGAATCGATACGTGCCTGTATCTGTCCATCTAAAATCAATTGCATTAATTCATCTTCTAATGCTGGTACGGTACGATTGAATGCAGCTGCCATCTTATGCATGTCCGCCGATAGATACGGACTAAAATATTGTATTAATGCACGATTCCTAATCTGCGTATACAATGTATTAATATGTGGTGCAATATACATATCTAATAATAAATTATCTTTGATCTCATCCAATAATTTCAAACATGAAGCATATTTCGATTCGTAAAATTTAAAAATTATATCTCTCAATTGTGGTTCTAATTCCAAAAACAATTTAAACGAACTACTAAATATCACATTTTTTTGTAATTCATGTCGATCGAATGTTGCCAAAGCACACAAACCACCATACATGGCAACATTATTCGGTGATAATAATTCTGGAAAATCGCAATGATCTAAATTCGCTTGTAAGAAATGTTTGGCGGCCGATTTGTATTTCTTTGTTGCTAATTCAGCTAAACCGGCAGCACATTTTAGTTTCGTTACAATAAGCTGATTGGAATCTTTCGCTTGAGCTTCCGTAAAGTCCGGTGTACCTTCAGCTTTTGATACATAACTCAAAACATGCGACCAATTTTGTAAATACACAGATACTTTAATCACATTCAAACACATATTAACAATATGTTTACCACTCGTACAATAATCTCTAGCCCTCGAATAACATTTCAATGCATTCGATAGATCACCACAGTCCAAATAGTGATCACCCAAATCGTCATGACCGCGTCGGATACTTTCTTTGATCGAATTCGATTTGTAATTCTTCAAATCATTATCGAGTTTTTCTAATTTTAAAGCGGCCTTCTTGGAACGCGTCTCCATCCATAGATTATCAATCACCGGGATGTCTTGAGATGTAGATGGGGCCGCAACGTCCGGTACACTCATCATCGATGTCACTTCAGCCAATTTCTGATGTAGCACTTGATACAAATTAACATTATACGTGGTCATTACATAGGAGATGGCCATTTTTAAGGCTTCTAAACGTAACGATGGACAATGGTCTATAATAAACATTAAACGGTACAATTTCGCTAAGCCGGTATAACTATTTGCGTAAACTTCTAAGTCTAATGATGGATTATCGACCGTATAACTTTCCTCTTCATTGTTATCGTTATCTTCTGGTGGTACGTCGACTTGCATTGGTTCGACGGCATTCTAAAATCAATTTGTTATCAACAAATAGGAATGCAACAGATATTATAGGTTAGGTGGAAAGTTGAATGGAATTATTGTGGAAAATTCTAGATACTTACAAGGGCAGCTATTGTCTGCATTTGTAGCGGCATTGAAATTTAAAAAACAAATCCGATTAAATACCAAATAACAACTATTTTTATTTAGCCTTGCAACAAATTGACAAATGCAAAATTTAGTAACTTTCGCGTTTGTTGAGGCAGCACTGATGTTTTGTAAACAGGATTGCAACCTATAAGATGGCGGTAAACTCAAATCTTCAATCTGAGCTATAGTGGCGTCGTGACGTTATGTAACTAAGCTGTTGGCGATACTGATATTACCAAATAATTCGGCACCAAATTTAAAGTTTGAAACCAAATTTTACGAAAAATTAATATTCTACAATCAAATTCCATGTATTTTAACTTTAATCATATTAAGGAAATTTTGCAGAGATACTAATATTTAGATATACAATCAAAAAATAATAATAACAATAAAAATTGAAAAAAAAATAGTAACTTTTGTTTCTTTAGAAATATATAATCTAGGATTACGACACTAATAGCGCGAAATTCAAAATTATAAAACAGTTTATTTGAATTTAATAATGGAAAAAATATGATTTTGAATAAATAGGATTGCACTGACAATTTTCTTTCGATATTTAGAAAATTATCTCCCTTTGATGCACAAGGCTTCATTATTCCGATTATTCGAGATTTGTAATTAAAGCCCGAGATACACAAGCTCTTTTGAAATCCTCCCATTTCCTTGTTCGTCCTTATTGTGCTAAATCATGTTAAACTTCCCCTAGCAGCTTCTTTGATGACAATGCTGGTTATAACTAACATATTCCAGATTGTAATTTCGTTTCTAAAATAAGCGAATCATATAATAATGATAAAGACAACAAACGACCACAATATATAAATTAATACTGTTGCCTTCTCTATTCCCACGACATATATATTAACCTGATACTATAATTATCTAACTATACGTTAAGTATTTATTGAATTATTAAATTTTTTATTGGTTGTACAAATCGATACTAACTGTATTTATTATTTACGAAATTTATTATCACGTCCGTTAATTGGCTTTATTACAAGAAACTATGCCGTTGA
Source organism: Epicauta chinensis (assembly GCA_021725515.1). NCBI lineage: Eukaryota > Metazoa > Arthropoda > Insecta > Coleoptera > Meloidae > Epicauta > Epicauta chinensis. Next base: position 41,410 of record JAEDXX010000365.1, on the reverse strand, counting down.
AAAATTATATCATTTGAAGATGTTCATCTTAATATAGCGGACATGTTCTAATTAAATTTCAGTCGTGCCATTAATTAATCAAATTTATCCATTTACGTCTAACCTGTGGCTATATTACAAGGCTTCAAATAACATCATCAATCTATGTATTATATAGATGTAAATATTATGAATCATTCTATGATTTCATAACTTGTAAAAGTGGCATAGAAATTTAAGCAAGCGTAAGGACGATAGTAGCTTTTCCGTAATTCGACGGTGTCTTATACCCTGTCTCAATTGAAGACCGTTGTAAGGTTTAAATTTGACCCATAATTTCTAGTGGATTAGTTTTGCATCTCTATAGGCTTTTTCGATAATTATCCTCACTTTAATCGCCTTCAGCTTGACGTCTTTGTGCAATGCATCATAATCTTTTGAATTCTCGATTGAATGATAGATCATTATGTTTTCAATTAAATTTAAATAATTAAGCGTCTCTTGTCTTTAAAATTAGCTAACTTTTAATTAAGAGATCTAGATTCAGTTTCCCCAATAATTCATTTGCTACAGTGATTGTTAATGAGAGGAATCATCTTTCAAGTGAGATTGAGACCCTTAAATAAACACCTTATTGTACTCTATTATTTACATCACATTTTTGTTTTTGTTTTGGGAAAACAAAGCAATCGTTTTATGCCCTACAAAATGATCATTTAATAGCTTCTACAATTCTCAACAGAACATTTTTACAAACATGGAAGATTTAGAAAAACGTGCAGTTATAAAATCCATTTAAAGGGTTTTACGAGAAGAAATCGATAACACATTAAACGACTCTTCAGCGTCATATTCAATAATTAAAAGATGGGTTTTTGAATTTAAAAAAGTCAAGCTCCGAATGTCCCGTGAAAGTGACAACACATGAAATGATAGAAAAAATTCATAAAATACTTCTAGAAGACTGCAGATCAAAATTGTCTGAGATAGTGTAGATTGTAAAAATATCAAAAGAATACTTAGGGTCATTCCATATGAAATCGCCTGACTGGCGAAGCTATAATTTCGAGGGCTGTTCTTCACGATCCCAAAGAACAAAATTTATGCACGATTAATTTTTATCAGCGGCCGTTTCGGCGTATTCGAATTAGGACTTTCAAGAAATGTAATTTTTAGGCTTTATCAATTTTAGCTGTAAAAATTTTATTGCTTAAGATATCTGTGCGTTTGGAGCGGCATTTTGAAGGTGAAAGATCACAATCAATATCGCAGTCAACATGTTTATTTAATTTCAAAATTTCAATCAAAGATTTTGTATATAAAGAGTAGGCTGTTCGGGTTGATTCTTGGCTTTATTTTTTTCTATGATGTGTACACCTAATTTCTGAGTAACATTACTCACTTACATTAAATAATCGAGACACTGGAGTCAGTTAAAAAACACAAAAATTGAGTAAAAAAGACGTATCTTCAGCACCATCTCGTTAATGGCAGGTATTAACTGAGCAAATTTTTATCCATCACTTGAAAACTACTTTTTTTCACCTTCAAAATGCCGCCCCAAACGCCCAGATATCTTAAACAGTAAAATTTTTACAGCTAAAATTTATAAAGCCTAAAAATTACATTTCTTGAAAGTCTTAATTCGAATAAATGTGCATAAATTTTGTTCTTTGGGATCGTGAAGAACAGTCCCTCGAAGTTACAGTAAAGTCTAAGATACGTCGGCTTCGCCAATCAGACGATTTCATATGGAATGAATAATATTTTCCACATGAGGAAGCTGCCACACTTGCTAACATCTCAGCCAAAATTGAAAAGGAAAATTTCGATAATCTACAATCCGGATTAATTTTACAACGACGGATCCATCATTACGTTTCTGAAAATAAAAAAAAAACAGTCAAAACAGTGGATAGCAACCGGCGAGTCAGCCCCAAAGAAGGCAAAGGCAATTTTGTCTGTTAACAAGGTTTTAGCAATTGTTTTTTTGGGATGCAAGAGGAAGTATTTTTACTGATTACCTTAAAAAGGGTAAAACCTTCAATGGTGAGTACTATGCAGGTTTTGAACGAAGAAATAAAGAAACAACGATGACATTTGGAGGAACCAAATCTTGTTTCACTATGACAATGCAGCAGCGATTCCGCAGCTAATACTCACGAATTAAAGATTGAATTTCCTCCTCATCCACTTCATACCTAATAATTCAAAAACAAATAGACTGAATGTAGGTATATTAACAACTCAATCGCTGCAAAACCGGCAAACTGGCAAAGACTGCTTAACAAAAAGGGGCTCCGGATTTGCTCTAGCATGAAACAATAAAGTATCTCTTCAACGGCCGATTCTACAGTTTAACAGGATGAATTTCAGTTGGCTATTCTGATATTATATCTCACTATAATCGTAAACACAATGAAATGGGTCAACAGAAAAATGTCGAATACCGCACGAAAATGTTTATCTGAAAATCGGGCCTAAAAGCCCGTTTAGACGTTCAAGCCATTTGCGCAAACTGGCTTGCACAAGCCAGTTTGCGCAAATAAATCGTTGCGTGTAAACGATGGCATGAAGTTTGTGCAAGCCAAAAAATTTGGCTTGAGTAAAATCTGTCTCGGCAGAAAATTGGCATGCGGTTGGTGTGTTGGCATGAACGTCTAAACGACGTTCACCCCAACCTATGTAAAAAAAATTCGTATTATTGTGTTCGTTAAAATGCCCACCGAAAAGGAAGTTATTTCTGAATTTATTGAAACATATAAATCGTTTCCCTGTTTATGGAAGATAAAAAGTCAAGAGTACACTGAAAGCAAATCCCGTTTAAGCAACCATTGTTTAGACCATTTCCTTTTAGCCTTTAATTGCCTTTTCTTTTTTATAAGGCACACCGCAGCCGTTGCAAGAATTAATTCTTGATCCAAATCTTCCATTTTTAATAATAATAATGCAATTAACTACAATTTTCAGACTTCCTCACACCAGATTTGCGCAAACTAAACTGAACGTGCGAACGACAACATTTTATTCAGTTCATTTGCGCAAATTGGCTTGTGCAAGCCAGTTTGCGCAGATGGCTTGAACGTCTAAACGGGCTTTAACAACCCAGTTTAATCGTCGTTCTCGTACTTAAAATCACTTCCACAAAGACAATAGCCACTGGTTTTCAAGCATATTCTCCAATTCGTGTAAAAACGTATTGAGTATTGACTTAAAAGCGTAGGCCGGTCATAATAACGCGGAAACAATTTATTGTCGCAATATAATTTTAATGTGTACTAGTGAGATGGACAATTGAATAGCTTCATATAGTCATCGATTGGTCCAGTACACCACTGAGTACCATTACTCATATACTTATCATAATTTATCGATCATTGAATTGTTTCCTATTTATTTATCAATTTATTGAAATTGTCTATGTGGACACCTACATTTATTACACAATGGAAGTAATTAACAATAAAAACTAATAAAATCCATTGTATGTTTTAATTAGCTAAATATATAAAAAATATTCATTATTTTTTTTTAGAGGAGAGTGCGGACGGAATCAGCAAACATAAAAAAAACAACACATTTTGGTTCATTATGTTTCATAACAATACATTTACAATAAATTACCGTTAGTGATAATAATCAAATTTTTCTCTCGTACGTTTTGTTGAAAGTGTATTCATACCTACGAACAACTAAAAATCATTTCTACTTAACATATAATTGAGTTTGGATCGTATTTTTGTTGATATAAATGAGCGCTATTGGCGCAATCTTTGGCGTTACATCTTTTCTTACTGTTGCAGTGTTGGTTGTAGTCGGTGAGTTTAGTTCCAATTTCGTTTTTGTGATGTAAAAACATTGCATTTTTAGTGTATCAAAATACATCAATAACGAAAAGTGGTCATTGGTTTGGTAGAAACGAGACAGTACCGTTCGATAGTGAAACCCCGGATATCAAATTCGTTCTATTTACAGAGTAGTTTCGATTCGTTATCACCACTTTTTTGTGTTTTTTTTTATTGATATCTTCCATACTTTTTTTTACAGGAATCGTCAACCCTATTTTTTACAAAAGAGCGATAGAAACAAATTGAAGGCGTTTGGTTTCAATCATACGCATCCAACAAAGATTGTGATCCACGGTTTTTGGAGTAGTATCGATGAGGAGGTCTTCAAGGTTATCAAAAACGGTAAACCCACATCTATAAAGTAACAATCCAATTAACAATGTTATCAATCAGCATATCTCGACACGGGTAATTACAACATTATCGGTATGGATTGGTCGAAATTGTGTAAATTCGCCTACATAACATCGGTATTTAATGTGGAACAAGCCGCTAAAAGCCTGGCAAATCTACTGGTTTGGTTAAATGAACACAATGTGGCTTTCGGTGATATTCATCTAATCGGCCACAGTTTAGGGGCACATGTTGCCGGTATTGCCGCTAATTTAGCCTACAAATATAGAAATAATAAAATCGGACGTATAACCGGCCTGGATCCGGCTAGTCCGGGCTTTGAACACGTCAAATCTGAATACCGTTTAGACCGTAACGATGCTCATATCGTTGATGTGATCCATACGCATATAGCTATTTTGAGTTTTGTTCAACCGTTGGGTTATGTTGATTTCTATCCAAATGGTGGTCGACAACAGCCCGGATGTCCGGATATCAATAATATAAGTAATCGTTGATTATTTATCCAAAAATCGTTGCTAATTTGTTTGATTGTTTCTAGTGAAATTAAGTGACGGGATCATTTGCAATCATGCCAGATCGTATCGGATATTTGCTGAATCAATTAAGAATAAAAAGGCATTCAGATCGAATCGTTGTAACAGCTATTATGATGCAATTAGCGGCAAATGTTATCAAACAAGTCCAGTTCGTTTAGGTCAAATTGAAACTTATACCAATATGTAAATTGATTGGCATCGAATTATTAGAGTAGTAGAGTTATTAATATGGTAATTGATTTACAGGAGTGGTGTTTATTATTTAATTACACGGGAAAAGGAGCCGTTCTCGTTATCATAACAACCGCCGGCCGATAGTGGAGTATTTTTATAATAAAATCAACTGAAACTTCAACGTTATCATATTATTTCTTTTCCATTACCTTAGTCTAGTTACCAAGTAGAACTTGTCTACGAAATGGTAAGAGAAAAAAACAATGTCTATAATCTATTCAGGCCTGGATATCACGTTTCAAACTCATTCTATAACAAATCAAATTTACTGTTCATCAAATAGTGAAATAGGATTGCAAAATTGATTGATAAAAGCGAATTTGATAAAAGACGCATTGCTCTTAATAGACAGGTCGGAGATAATTTGAAGCGCTCCAAAAGTAACGTAGGAAGAACTCATTGAGGCCAAACGAGCAGGTTAAGCAAGGGCGCAAGGTTGTTGGGAGACGCAAAATTGACAAACGCCTTGGTTTTTTCACATTATAACCTTTCATGCGTCAGCTAACGAGAAAAGCAACTTCTATTATTGCTTCAACGCGGACTACCCCCTGAAGCCCTTCCTGGTAACGAACAAAATTTAGAGAAATGATCCATATTCTGCAAATTCGAGCTTTTGTACTCAAACTCCTTTAGTTAACTAAACAACTAAAAGTTTGAAATTGGTTTGTAAAGTTGTTTCGTAATCGACTGAACGTAGGAGAAGGCCAGCAAATCGAAGTAGTTAACTATCGAAACTCAATAATTTATATAATTTACTACTTTTAGAACGGTATTTACTTTTAATCAATAATATCAAGACTACTGTGCGGATCACAAAATAACAATTTTTTAATACTTGCTGTTAAAGTGCTACTTTATCAACTAAAAACTCGATGATAAAGTAGCATTTTACCCACCTCAATGGAAAAGTGTTTACTTTATCCACCTTAACGATAAAGTCTACTTTACTATCCAACAACTGAATAGCAACCAACAGCAAATAAACAATAGTTATTTACTGCACACGGTCGTAAAGGGCCTTTATCCACTCGCGGATTTAGCTCACGAGGCCGGAGGCTGAATGCACCAGACTTCCGCTCGTGGATAAACTTTATCACCTTGTATAGTAAATAACTATTGTCTGCTTTACGTAACAATGCTCTTTCCTTTCCTTTATCGATTTTCTGAATTTTGTCGAATCAGTAATAGTCGCGACAGTTATCCAGAAAAATATAAACTTTTAATTCAGGGACTAACAAATCCAATTTAGCCTTATAAAAGTTATTTAAATTTACAATTTACTCAACATGAATAAAACGACAAATTTAACTAACAAAAACCGGTAAAATCTGATGACTACAGAAAAACAGTGGTAGTTTTTTTTAACACTGCCGTATGCGTAAGCTTTACAACTTTTATCCAGAACCACTGCGTCAATTCCAGCGATCAAGTTATTTTTTTCAGTCGGTTTTTTTGCGCACCGATAGTTGAGGCTCACTGATCCAAGCGAGTCTAGGGACACAGGTGACCCATTTTAACTAACACAAATTTTGAGTAAATTAGTTGGGTGTAGATATTCCAGTTTTTTTTTTGTGGAATGAAAATGGAATTGACCAACCCTTTTTTGCGCCACAGAGCTGTATTTTGCGAGACAGTATCAAGAACTACACATCAAGTTTAGATTATGTTCCGTAATAAAACCCCACCAGTTAACTATTGGAATATGAAAGGGTTTTATTATCAGGGGAGTATGTGTCGAGCTGCGTAATTGTAAATAGTTACTCTACCAGAACAACCTTTTAAAGACTGATGACAATAAATCCCCTTAAGGGTGGCCTCTTTGGGGATTAATAAACGGCTATATTTCAACTAGAAAATCGGCTATATAATTCGCTTTGTTTAAATGATAGTTTGATCATAGTTGTAGATAAAATATGAAGCTTTGAAGTCGTGTATAGCTTTAACAAAACATATTAAAGCTTGTATTTAACACAACTCTTATTGCACGATAGAATCTATTTATCTTGTAGAAGCCCTAGTTGGCTACAATCAGAATAATTAAATCGGAAAGCTCACAAAGGTGTCGTTCCAACAACACAGAATGTTGAAGCGTTTATTGTAGCGTTAATCAAACGTATAAATCGGCGATTATCATCGAATAGAAAGAAAAGACAGGCAACAGTAGTCAAATATTTATTGTTCATCTTATAACATAATATAGTTATAATAAATTCCAAATAAAATAACAGGTTACATATATTTTTTCCAAATAAACATTTTTTTCCATTTAAATTTTGAATAAATATAGGTACATTTTTTTTTAAATCCATTTATATTCTTGCCGGAAATTTCATATTTAACTAGAACACGGATTGTCGAATTATATAGAACTAGAGGAAATTTCACGTACAAATAGAAGATTGGAAATAATTTATACACAGGCCTGAAAAAATATAATATTTCAGCTGTTATCTATAAAACAGATGATCTAGATACAAGTTTTTCCCCATTAGTATTTATCAGTTCATTTTTTGTGTGTGTGTGTGTTAAAAGATTATTTGTTTTTATTTACACTACTTACCCCAAATAAACAAACATTTATATGATGGTGGCAGAGGAAATTGGCACGTTTGGTAAAACTACAACATACCGTAATGCTGACAAAAAGCGATATCTGCGCAACTAGTGTTGAGGAACTTTTTGGTGGAAGCGAGATAAAAAAGGTGGATCTTCAGAGAAAAGAGATTTATCATTCTTGATCATTGCTTTGAGTTTAATTAAAGTGACATATTTTTATAACAGTTCAATTAAATTATTAAATTCTACGTACTTCTTTGAATTCTTTATTTCAACATTTATCCATTTGCTAATTTATATAAAATCATATAAAAATCTGAATCTAATCTGAATCATAGATCAATTTAATTAATTTTACTGTTTAATTGAATTGCTAAATGATTAATTAATTTACTGGGTTGTGGAATTGATCAAAACTTGTTTATTTCTGTACGTTATTTTAATTACAGTAGAACTGATAAAACACATAAAATTGAGAATCAAACTAGTGGACGTATTTTGATGATTCCTGAATGCAAGCAAGAAGAGAAAAATAATCAACAGGAGACGACTACGCGACTTTAACGCTTTTAATCGACGGAATACCTAATTTGCGATGTTTGAGACTCTTAATATTTTCACATCTTGTGAGCATTGTGGTATCTTTCTATCCAACGAATTTATATCGTAAAACTGATAGAATATGAAACATTTATAAGTAGAACCGTTCATATCTTTTAGCCTTTATCTTGTTGATTTACTGTTAAATTTAATTCGCAGATATATCAAATGTCAGGTTTCCTGTTAAAAAAGTACTTGGAATGTGCCAACTTCCTCTGCCACGAATTTGTTTGTTGATTTACGTTAAAATATTTGGAAGAATGAGGTGTGCAGACAACCGACACACTCTTTCTGAGCCCTTGGTGTTCAAAGTAGAAATTTCAAGAAAAAGTCCGTAATAATTGACACAATTATCTTTAATTATTATTATTGTTATTATTATTTAGTTGATTATTGTATATTTTATTTATGATAAGTACGAAATAGAGAAGTAAATGGGCAACCTTCTTGATTTCCTGTAATTTCTCTGCTTGTTTCTTTTTTGTTATTTTTTTTTATAACAAGAATGATGTGGAATTATTGATTTAAGATATGATACATGAATTCCTTTTACTGTGACGATCCCGTATTTGTTGTAAATGTTGTAATTGGACGGCCGATGGTATCATTGCACTGTGCGATGGTGTTGAAGAAGGTGGTCCAGGATGGGATGGTAGCGATTGGCGTCGACGTCGACGCAATGCCGGACTCAAATTATATTTAACTTTGGCTTGTACTAATAATTCTTTGAAGACCTTTGATACGTTCGAGTTCTCTTTGGCTGATGTCTCAACGAAACCATTCTCCCAATCTACGGTAACAACCGATTCAGTAGTTGCTGTGTCGACCTGTTCAACAGTTTTTAATGCAAACGAAAATTGTAAACAGACCACACAACTCGAGGCTTTTAATGATAAACGCTAGTTTATTAGGGATGGGTTGTAAATCAATTTATACGAAATTGGGTCAGATTCGAGTCGACTAAAGTTGTTGAAATTTTAATTTTCGATATTAATCAGTGAATATTAATTTTTTCGGTGGTAGATTGACGGACACATTCTTGAATCTTAATTTATCTAAAGTCGACTTGTCCCTCGGCAAGAATTCCGAACATTTACCCCAGTTTTATTAAGTATTCATAGTTTTGTCAACATTCACATTACACCCCAATCTTTGTTGGGTAAACGAAGCAAAAAAATAATTTTTTATCTGTAAATACGAGAGACTCTTCTAAAATTGTTGAGTGTAACCTCGAGTGATCGATATATGGATTTTTATGTAAAAAATAATTGGTTCTTGTGGATGAAATTTTCTCGAATAAGCTAGAGAACGCCGTCTTCTATTAATAACACTCCCCGATAAATTCTTAAAGTCGAATATTATTTCATCTAAAATAGGGTTCTTGTATATTTAGAAAACACACCAAAGGAAAACTATAAAGTGCGGTAAAGATTTTGTTTGGAAACAAACAACACCATCAACAACATCGTGTTTTTTTTTTGTTCCACCTGTTCGTTGTTTGATGCGCAGTTTGAGCTAATTAATCCGTCATATATGATTAATGACGCGCCGGTGAGTGCTTAAATTATTAATTAGGGCACAACTGGATTTGGATTAAGCACAGTAAAAACGAATAATGACCGATTTTATCACTCAAAAGGCCTCAATGATGTCAACAAGTCTATCCGTTGTACGATTTCTTGCAAACATTTTTAAATCAAATCAAATCCAATTTAGCTAATTGCTCGATTTTTCAACAAATATAAAAATAGCTTGTTTCTATTGATTCTAAACTGGAAATTTTCATTATTAGACGTAAAACCAAATCATCTAAAAGCTTCTTATTGTTCCAATTAAACTAAAAGGAAACACTTAGTCTGCCAGATAGATTTCTTAATTAATCCATCTTGATTATGTGGTCTCAAATATTTGTTACGAATCTAAGATTAATTCTGGGAATTGTTTATGCTAAACTCACCTCTCGTTCCCCAGTCAAATCAATCTTATTACCAACAACAACAATCGGCACATTCGTTGTACCTTTCGTCTCGTGGATTTGGTCACGTAATGCACGTACTTCCTCAAACGTTGAACTATCCGTTACATCATAGACTAGTACGAATGCATCAGCCGATGATATAGATAAAGCTCGCATCGCTGGAAACTCATACGCTCCAGACGTATCTAATATATCTAATGTTAAATGTACACCAGAAACATTGAATTCACCATGATGCATCTCTTCAACGGTACGTTTATATTTCGATGAGAACGCACCGTACAGGAATTGTGTGATAATCGAAGACTTGCCCACTTTTGCCGCCCCCATTACTACAATTTTATGCCGCACAATATTCGATACCGGTCCAACATTGTCGTTCTTCTCATTCGATTCATCATCTTCACTTTTCTGTGATCTAAGACGACTGATATTTCAATGATACTGGGAATGTGATAGTGGTGTTTGATAAAGACGGTTACCTGGTAGAGTGATGGTGGCGATCCTCGTCCGGTTCCTCCTTTAGGAAGGACGGTTGCAGGCTGAACCGCCTGCGAAATTGGGGTCTGCCCTTCATCAAATTCTTCTGCTTTGACGCCAGTCTTTACTCTATTTGAACAATAAAGTTTGCGAATTAGTTAAGCTACAATAGAGTTGTTTGATTTTCTTTTAATTAAATCGTAAAATAGCAACACAGAAATAGAAATGATTGAATAAAAATATCAAAGCAATTATTGTTAACATTGATGCATAATTACAAACTTTTCATTTTATTTGTGTTTGAAAAGGGGCGCCGAAGGAAAATTTGCCCGGAGTGCCAGACAGGCTGGGACCGCGCCTGAATATTATTACAGGTTTTCTAAAATTGAAAATTTTACGATACTTGTCTTTATTATAAATGCAAACTTCTTGATTATCGAGATTAACAAAGAGCTTTTGTTAATAAACTAACAGAAAAAGTTGTACCAAATTATGTTATAGTTAATTAGTTTTTAAATTGTTGGATTTGTGAACAATGCAAAACAAAATTGAAAATTTTAAATTTCGTTTCCAATCCCTTCATTATTCACCATGCCAAAGAAATGAAATTCTAATTTAAATCAATTACAAAGTAACCGAAAAGCGAACACGACGAAAAAACGAGTCACAAAGGTGACATTTGAAATTTAAAAAAGATTGCGCCATCCATATTGATTGTTAATGAGATCAGCGATAAGGAATTGATGGAAAATCCCTGTTGAATCTCTATTTATAACTTAATTATCCGAACAACCAATTATGAACAGATTTATGATAAAGTGAAATTGTAATTTTTGAAGAATGTCGCATCCCTCGCAATCCCTCCGTAATACAATCGATTACGCCGTTACGCTTTTGGGTTTCAAAATGCTACTATCCTCACGTACCTGCACTGAACACTGCGATTTGTTTCGGTATCAATAGAAATGGAAGTTAGATTAAAACGATCAATCAAACCGTAAGTAATCGAGTTAAGTCGCTCTTTGATCTGTCAACTTTGAAACATTGTAACTCTTTGAATTTTCAAATGTTTCTTCTACGATTCGAAATGAGGCTGTGGTTTGCTTGCAACGAGGAAATACAACTGGAATCGAGGGGGTTTTCAGACGCAAACAGAATTTTCCGAAACAGTCCAGTATTGATGAATTGTGGTGGAGGCGCCGGGCGAATATTCCAGTTTTTGCGTTCTTGATAGTGTTTTATAATTATAAATCATTTTGTATACAAAATAAGTTCCAACGTCTGCTGTAAATCAAGCGTTCCGTGAACGATTTTAATTATAAATTTCCTACAATTTTCAGCAATTCCTACTGATTGGTTGATCGAAAATACAAATATCATTAAAAGAAGATATCGGCAAATTAAATTTAAACATGGATGGAGTACTTGTAGGATTCAATTTCCGATACATTCACCAAATTTGTTTATGTATTTAAATCGATCAATAAGATAGGAGAACTAATATTAGTGGGTACTCCAATGATTGAATTAATAATGAAATAAAGCGATTCTTCGCATTGTTGAGCTTTACTATTTACACGCTCGTAGTTGGATTCCAAATCTGCTATACAGATTGGGGATTCCATCAGATCTTTATGATAATTGTAAATCCCTGTCTTGTTGGAATCCAATTAAGAATTAACAGATATGGTTGGTAAATAATACCTTCGTTATAATTGATTTTCTAGTTAATGTTCAAATCGGAGTTTATCGGGAAATTGCTTGGTTTCTGTATGATTAACGGTCCAAGTGTTGTTGTTAAATTCCATCAAATTTAATTCTCGCATCGCCCACATTTTTATAGCCGCGTTTCGGAATTAATTTTGCTTGAATAGACGAAAAAACCAATAACGCTTTTTTTGTTGTTGTCTGTTTGTCGGCGATAATTAGCCGCAGAAGCCGCATCTTTGTTGTGTTCTTTTTACGATTCCAACACAACACTTTTATCTTTACATTGTGCGTGAATTAATAATGGCACCGAGTTTTGTCGTTTTTGAGTCTGTAACAGGTCAGGTGAAAGATGTGGAAAATGCGCAACGGAACGGATTACGCTTTAAAACCCCTCGAAGGCTTCCAAGATGGACAGATACAGAATACAAGTATGAATGTAAACGTAATTCCACCTGGAAGCGGATAAACTCGAGGCGGTGTGGAATTTTTAATAACTAAGTTTCGAAAAAAAAACATACCTACTGCATGTCCGGAAATCAATTACAAATATAACTTTATTAGGGTTGGCTCTAATTATTTCCGTATGTAATGAAGTTTTTATTTACATACAAACGAATGTTTGTAAATTCATTAGTATGACGAGAATATTAAATTCAAGTCAACGTAAACATAGAATATAATTTCCAAAATACATGTTTATTTCGACTAGCGCACACTCCATTATTAGTAAAATTATTAAAATTAGGAGCAATTTAGCGAAATTATTTTTACTAAATTCCAGAGTTCATTTAGAATTGTTTCCGCTCGTTATGTTAGAAAAATCATAACGGTAATCCAATAAATTATCACCTTTTTTATTGTGTAACGCCCCCGAAAATTCCTCGGAGCTTCTCTAACGAATTCCCTGACAAATTCAAGCTTGACATCACAACGAACTGTAACATTTGTCGACAAAAGTCATATCCTGTCTCATCTTTTCCACCCATCTCTTATAGCTGATTTCACCTTTTCGTTCCAATCACTGATTGTGAAAGAAAACCGGGTCATAGAGGGGGAATCGAGATTTATTTTACGTATCGGAATTACTCCGTTTTAGTGATCGGAAGTATGTTTGATTTAACGTGATTCTAAAATTGACTAAAATCAATTAAATCGGTTAATTATGTTAGCAAGAAATAAGAGGATTTCGACTAGTACATCCAGCAAATATGTCTTTATTAGCTAATGTCGCCAAAACGGGTATGATATGTAATTTGACATCGGAACGATAGTTGGAAGTGAACGAAGAAGTTATCGGGGGTTTTACAAATAGAGAAAAAACGTCGAAGAAACATTTATCTTTTAAAGAGGAAGTAACGTAAAATCGCGGTGCTGTTCGAACGTATCCCGATTTCGTATTCGTACCGGAAATAGTCGGGCGCAACGAAAAACCGTATTAGGGGTGCTTGTGATCGAAAAGTGTCGGAGAATTACAATTTGATCGCATTTTATAGCGGAATATCACGAAAATCCAACAAAAACACAATTATTCCGATAATTCGAATCGCGCAACTTTGCCGTGTCGAGCCAACTTTTCTCATTTACTTTTCTCGATTGTTTCTTGCAAAAATAATGGGAAATTTGCCGAAAATTCGCTTACATATACACGGCTGTGTCTTTAATACGATTCAAATTAAATACGTAATTAGCGTTGCTAAAGTATGATAATAATTATGTAGTTCTGATAGCGTCTACCGCTAATTTTGAAGTACAGTAATTATAATAAAATAGCTTTATAATTAGATTACATGTATGCCCTACAATACGGTAATATTGTCAGTCCAATTAACAAACTCATTAAAGGATTTCGTTCAATAATAACGTCACAGGTACGCATAAATGGCAAGAATTAGATACAGGAAGTGTGGATGAAAATATCAGCTCAATTATGGCAGATGTGTTTGTTTCTTTTTTGCAATACAACAATATCATTGCAAAAGCTCAAATATCAATTATAGAGACGCAATCTATACGTAATTTAATCGACTGGTTCTATAAAAAGCGGTTGAAAAATTAATAAAGTTCCAGTGTTACGTTCACGTTTGATCGCTCACCATTTTACATTGCAACTATTCCATTATTTTGGTATTTTAATCGGATTTTTTAAATATAAATGAATTTTGATATTACACGGATCAATATCAGTTACTTTTGGATTTGTAAACGAAACATATTCTGTTAAGCTTACCGATAGAGTTTTCTAACGTCGCCTAGAAAATTGCCAAAATTAAACTTTTCTCTATTCCGCCTACTACATTCTCCAATATCTTATAATTGTTTTGTTTCGAAACTTGACGAAAAAGAAGGGCAAGTTTAATTGTCAACGTCTCGACCCAGGAAATTCAGTTTATACAACGGTACAACTATTGATGAGAAATGAAGTTTTGTAACGAAACGAATATTCTTAAAGGCTTTATGATTATCATTCGTATTTGTGCTTCCATCTAGAAATATTCGATCTCTATATTATTAATAAGATAAATATCGTTACAAATCAATAACTGAATTGCTTAACAATACGAAATTATGATAATAAATTGGGTGGTGTTGTGTTAAGACGTGATATTTAGGGAAAATTGCAAGATCCAAAATTAAAGACTTGAACTTTCCATTGGCAATTTTATAATAACGTTTTACGATCAGAGTAAAATGGTCAGAACGCAAAAATTGTTTTACAACCACGAATTTTACAGGCTTTTTAAATTAAATTACGCTAAAAGGTGGATTATTTTATGCTCATTTCTATTTTATGTACAAATATTAAAAGTGGAAAACGGTATATAAATGGTGGCTGCGCCAGGTAAAATTGCACTACGTATTAGTAGTTTCTATTTCATTTCGATTTAGATTCGATGTCACGCTTTAAAAAATTCTACCCGAAAACTTCTATATTTGTTGCAATACCGAGGATGATACTAACCTCGAAAAAATAAGCTTTTCTTCAACATATTGTATTTTAAAAAAACGCCAATGCAGAGGCTCGTTAGAACCGATAAAAAATCAAGACTGTAGCATAATTTGCGCGCGATCGTTGTTGAATGAATAAGCTAAATAGTCGAGGACAGCATTACCAATAAAACTCGACTTTATAGCCTTTTGTTTTGCTCCAGTAGTTGAAGCTCGGACAACATGAATAGATCCTACGTGCTATTTTATATCTAAAGAAAATATATTTTTACAGCCATTTTACTATCGCGACTAGATATTTTCAAGAGGGGCTATAAAAACAGATAGACGTAACCTTAAAGATTACCTCTCAGCGATAAACAACTACCTTTACTGAATTTATATGATAGAAATCGACCCAATCGAGTGCCAATAGATTATAAGCCACAAATTGTATTCAAAATTATTTCTCGAATACAGAAATATCGAGAAGCTCTAGTAACTTCATCAAAAGGCGACCTTATAGGCTATTGTTAGATGATTTATTATTAGATTTCGCCTTCCATTATTGATTAATTCTATGGTTTGGATTATTTTTCAAATCATTACTGACAATACGAAATTTAGTAGTTAATAAAACTGTTGAATATTTATGAAGTGGTAAATGTTATCATCACCACCACCAATATAAACACAGGAAATTGTGTTTTATTCACCGTTGTCAATTTACAAAATCAATTCCAACTAGTTTTCCATTAAAATCACCACAATTCTATATTCATGGAAAATTTTCCAGCCACCACACCTAATAGAAAAAACCACAACTATATTTCCAATACGGTTATGTATTTTTTGGCTCTCCACTATAGATATACAGTTTTTCCATTTTCACCAATACGCTTTATATACATTGCAAATTGATTTGTAGCTCTACCAGATTTTTATTATCTATTGAATAGATCTCCATATGTATGTAGAACCGTAGAGAATCGACGATGGATTGTTGTTGGGCACAAGTTTGCCCACAAGGAATAAAAATTGACAAGCTTGATAAGAGATAACTCCCAACTATGACTTTATGTCGATATTTATTATAAATAGAGGTGGATGCTTGTAGAGTGAAATCGATCTGACAAGTATTTGGAAATGAATTGAACATCTGTCACAACAGAATTAATACACAATAGCTATTTATAGTTGGATATTGTTGCATTTACTCCACATATGAGTGGCGTACTTTTGTATCAATTCTATCAATTGTGATAATAAAATTCATTCTATTATCGTTAAATTTTATCACAATCAACTTTTGATTAATCTGTTGGCATTAATTTAATATATTGCTGTAATGTTTGACGCATCGAAAAAAAAATTTATAAATGATCACAATTCGTGGAGTTTAGTTGGGATTTTTTGTCCGTAAACAACTGGAGAACAACAACTATATAATGTAGAGTCTTTCATTTTATTTGTGTTCGTATATTCCAGAAATGTGTACAGCTCCGTCACAGTCCAATATAACAAAAAGAAAGCTTTATATAAAAGCCGCAATCTCAACAACGTTTACATTCCGACACGTGTACATTATCAACAATCAATTAAAGCAATCAACGCTTTGACATTCGAGTTTTGTAATGTCTCTCAAATATTGGCAATGTAAAAAATTTTAATCTATTCAACAACTTTCTCGGCAAAGTTTGCCTCTTTTTGTATCGAATAACTTTGGAATAAAAGCAATGAAGAGAACAAAACAGGTTGCTGCTGTTGAATCAGTTGTTCTACGTAAAAATTTTAGAATGGAAGATTATAATGTTGTAGGAATAATAAAGGAGCAGCCTACGCTAAAATCAACAGATTATCGAAGCTTAATTATAATTTAACACAATTCACTCTTTAATAACACTTGGAGATGAAGAAAAGCCGGGATTATTACAAAATGTATAAAGCCTATCAAAAAGGGGCGAATTTTTCAAAGAGGGCTGTTATTCGTTGTTTTTCCTCCGCATACGACCCTGAAGGGATTAACGTACAGTACGATTGCTATTACAAAATGACCGCCAGTGAATACCCTTTTTCCGCAAATGTTCATGCTTCAAATCACGTACTTGTATTTACAAAAGAATGGTAAATTGTTGAAAGTGAAAATCGTGCATCTGTAAAATTTCTAAATTGTTTATGAAACCGATTTTTTTCATATAAAATTTGTGTCTGATGTAGTAAAAGATTCTTTACAGTTTTTGTTATCTTGTAAATTTTTCTATTCTAAACCGCAACTCAGTAGTTGAGAAACTCTACAAGAACTACAAAATTTGTTTGTGATACTTTTTTTGTTCAAAATAATTGTTCAATTTGTTGGTAATTAAAAAGACATGTTTGAACTTACATTTCGTGTTGTCTGGAGTGGATCGAGTCGTATACTGCGCGTTATCAGAAATGTGTCATTAACTGTACGCTATCAAGTGGTGCACTATTTCAGAGCCAACAGGTTGGCAGCGAATCTTTGACTGTTCCCGGAGCGGCTCCGGTCGGGCTCCGGGCCCGCGTCTGCGCCACTCTCCTTGATCAACATGTGTTAAACGATCAAGATCATTGAACTGATTTGTCCAAGATGCATTCGTTATTGTGTCCGAAACGAAAAAACAATAAAAAACCAGATATTTGTTTAGGCAAAACTACCATTTTCCAGTGGACTGGAGACCAGTTCGACGAAATCCGCCTAATAAAAATTATCTTGCCTTATTCGTTGGGAGAGCAGTAGAAGGATAAAACAGAAATAAATCAAGTAAATGATTTTCATCTCCCACAATTTCCTGAAAATTTGTTGTGCGGTTTGGCTGAAATTCACAAATCCAATTTACGAATTTTCAACAAAAAACTTTCAACATAAATAAATACGATTCAATGCAATTTGATTTTCGATTAGATTAGTACATATTTACAACTGAAATTTAGTCGTCCCCAAGCTTTTTTTTCGAAACTACAAACATTAACACAAAAAGCTTTGCAAAGGTGCTTGAAGCGAAACGATTGGTGATGACTCGAAGATAAACGATCGCTCAGAGAAACGCGCCAACTAATAAATAGAGCCACTCGTCCGGGAGACCTACAGAAAAGAACTGTAAAACTACAAATGCAGACAACAATGACTGTGTCAACTGTTGGTTGGATGATATTTAGGAATTCATCTTCGGGAACGTTTAAATTAATTTAAATGCAAATTTTGTTGACTCCTCTTTTTTCCGGTGGGATGGAAAAGTTAAAAAAGCGTGATTGAATAGCAACGCACTAGTCTAGCACACGGTTTGAAATGAATTCATTACAGAGATTTAAATGTAAATTGAGTAAAGACAATTTTAATTAAAAAGAGCGAAACGATTTAAAATAATATCCCGTTGGTAATCAATAAATTTTATCGAGATCGTGTTGTACTGTTTTATATTAAAATTGCGTTGAGGGACACTTGGAACAAATGCACATTTGCAATTGTCCTAGAACTAAAACACTTCCTCGACTTGTAAGTGTTATTTAATACAATTACAGTAATTAATCTACCATTTACGGTACGAGTAGAAAATTGTTAATAGAACTCCAGCAGCTTATTGTATTTTCTCATTATTGTAAGCGTTGACCTAGCTCAATTTATATTTGGATAGTTGTAAGTCTTGAATAATTGAACGTATATTTTGCGGAAGGCAAACTAAAGACAAGCAAACGAACTTTTGTTTGTGTTGCATACAAAATAGGAATTTGTTTATATTTTTATCATAAACATTTTAGAGAGGAGCAAATAATCGGAACCATCAAACAGAGTAATGATGATAGTGGATTTCTAACACTGCTTTAAACAGCAACTTCTCAAGATCGTAGCTGCTAGAGAAGATGTTAAAAGGATCGATTACATGATCTCGAAGAGTCTATGATTAATGATACAACTGTAAATCACGTTTATTCCAAAATACTCATCACTTTTCCATCAGACGAATAAGGTTCAAGATTTCCATTATAATAACGCCGCTAAAGAGGGGAGTTAATTATTTTCTGCCAAGGAAGCCTGTTCAGTTGTCATACTTGTGTCTTTTTGGTTCTACAGATTTTTCTATTATGGATGTGAAATTATTCGTAAAAAGTTTCAGTTACAATGCAGGAGTAAATGGAGTCGTCCCTTTTGTGGCCGTTTTTATTATTTCCAACACGTCCGTTCATGTAAGAATAACTTTAGCTATTGAGCATCGATTGCTATTTATCTTTTGTACAAACGAAAATTGAATTTGAATTGTATTGGTGAGATTAATTTTTAAAAAATCATTATACTAGAATGGAATATCGGTTATATATTCATTTTAATACCGCTTTGATCTAGATGAAATTGCTTTTAAAATGCACATTTAATTATTGTAGTTTAGGTTATAGTTAATTCTATTCTAAAGCTCGATACGATGATTAATTAATTAATTCATTAAAAAACGATTTACATCGCAATTATATAGAAAACATCAATATCAGAACAAACAAGGTTCTATCTGTGAATTTATCCAAATTGTTTCGTTACAATACCATTTGCTGTTAGTTGAAAGCTTGTAGCTTTCAGTACATGTCAATTAATTAATCGAGCTCATGTCCATTCTAACATCAACCACTTGATCGCCCTCACAATACGTCTCTCAACGAATTTATCAAATATCGATAAAACCCATTTGTTGGGTAGAAATGGGAAATAATGAACGGACATTCTCTTGAATTAATGATGCGACCGGTTTTTTCCCAAATAGACACACAAACGGTGTGAACGTATTTGTTCTATATGAACGATTCAATTCTACCACATACGGTCCCAGTGGATTTACAGGACATTGGTAACGATATTAGTGAGGCTGCTGCACATATACAGAACTTGTCGGTCGACAATATATCGACAATATCCTCGAGCTTGTCGTGTAGATAATCATATTAGGTTTGCCATCATTGTATGGTATATTTATCAAAAAACATCAACAATAAGTTTCGTTCGTTTGCCTTCCGTAAATTATGGGTGTGGTCCACGTAATTCTATCAACTATATGGAAAAGTTTTGCAATAAATGTTAACACGGTCGAATCATGCTATAATTCCAATCAAAAACTTATAACAAGATTTTACAGTAATTGCGTTAGTGATTTTTTGTTAGCTCTTCACCCATTCTTTAAACGTTTTAGTGATGGATAACGAACCTTCAATTGTGCAGTTCTTGAAAACTATTCGGTGTTTACATTATTAGCTTTTTGCTTCTCATTCGTCATCTCTCATCCGTCTTGTGCTACGCTTTGAGATCGATTTTTTCAACTTAATCTCCCATCTCATCCCATCTCTCATCCAGTTTGGTCTGTACGCCTCCTAAATCCAACAACTTTTTGAACACATTTGTTTTGTTTTGTTAATACGTTTATAGTTTGACGGTCAGATAATGTATAGTTGTTGGCTCCGAAATCCTTCAGGTGCAATATGTTTTGACGATTACGGTTAGTCCAATATGTCAAAATATTCTCTCGGCAAACTCGTCAAACTTTGAAAGATTCCATCCAACATTTCTGAACTACTAGCGTTGCTGCTTTGTTAGATGTTTTGTCGTTTTTTCAGCATTAGTCCTGAAATGAATAGCGTTTTGTTAAATGGCAGCAATCGAGCATATCATTATCGAGAATTCCCAAAGATTTCCATCTGTCTTTGAGTTTTGTTTAAATTCCCCATCGCTATAGATTTCTTTAATATTGGTTTTGGTGAAATTGTAAACGTTATTGGAATTTAAAGAAAATCCATCTAGATGTAAACGATTTTCTCGACAATTTATTGAAAAGAAAACCTTGATGATTCTCTGTATATTCTCATCGATGGAAACACATTTTTTCTCCTTATTGGAAATTTATTTACAATAATGGAGATCATTTTATCCTAAAGCTTTTAACCTAATCAGTCTCTATTACTTTTTACCATAATTTAGGAATTTAACAATTGAGAAAGCAATGAATACAAGATAGTTCCAACAATGAGATCTTTCTGTAGATTTTCTTCATGACTTCACCAGAATAACTATATTATTCGAAAAATTAAGCCGTCACAAGTAATTATCCTAATGACAACTACAGCTGGAGATTAAACAACCCTCAAGGCGGAGAAATTAACTTAATTATAGTACGATAAAAATTAATCATATAACGAGGAAGGGTTGCAATACCTCCACCTTCTAATTTACAACAAACTTGTGTGGATTGTGGGATCCCGAAGTTTGCTTGTGGAACCTGTTAAAGTTCTGACTGGGCTTTAGGCGATTCTGACACTAGCATCAACAGCATCCGGGATATGTTACGAAGCGACCACATCAGAGTTGAATGATATCGATAAGGCGGATACTACAGGTACATCAAAGATCCGAGACTGTTTGTCGATTGTCGATGAATTTTTGGATTCACTGGAAATCTATGTTAAAAGCGTCTTTGTTTGTTCAGCCTTTTTGTGTATGTAATCGAAGACCTTCATTAATAACCCACAATCATTTTTTATAGCTGTCAGTTGCCAAACATTTCAATAAAACATCACTACGTTAAAATACAAGGATTTTCTTTTTATAGAAAACCAAACAAATAGACGGCCCGCTGATAACCATCAATAATCTACTAAATAGAGTGTATTGACCTAACACACCAAGTCGATTTCATTTAAAACCCCCAAAGACTTTTTTCTCAATAACAAAATATTGTGATCGAATGAGAACTTTGCACAGCCGTAATTAAGTAAAATAATTCAACCTCATAAATGGGATCATTCCGAAATACGTTAGAATATGGGGATAATTTCGCTTGATTTGCTTTTTCTTTCGGGCAAGTGGGATTTCCAAAAATTTGCATTCATATTTTAGTAAATTTGCATATAAATGGATGCTAAGCAAACGTAATATTAAATCTCGTGAAATATCGTGAGACAATGCTAGAATTGAGAATTTTTGCTAGAGGCAATCGTATCACCGAAACTTATCTAAAAGAGATATAGTATCGTTAGAATGGCCTCTCGAACATCTGTGCACCCCTTTACTAATCCAAGATCAATAAAGTCGACAGTATCTAGAACAGGATTGCAGATTTAGAAGAATTGTTCAGGTATGCTCGATCCGTGTAGCCAAAAAATCACTGTTCCTGAAACTTTAGGTTCAATTTGAATGTTAACAATTTCGATTTGACGAAGGATAATGGAATGTCTATCAAGCCGACTATTGTCGCTTTCACTATGTTGTACTTTTCGCCGCTATTGTTGGCCGGTTAGGCTTTGAATCCAATTGATTTTGCAATAAATGCAAATTACCGGCAACACCACGTTATCTGTACGACAATTTCCCAATAAAGCAACGACCTGTGCTGATTGTTATTCAACTCTAGTTGATGATAATGTAATTAGACCTGTGGGTAATTTGATTTGGCATTTTCGTTCGTTTGCCACCACCACAATTGCTCAAGTTGACTTGTAAGTTGAATAGAGGCTTCTTCTTCACACCTCCAGGTAGATAGCGGCTGGATCATATTACCAAGTTACCAGCTCAACGATGATTGTTTTGTGGAGCACACAATAGTGGTAACTTGAGGAATTCTAGTAATTATCAACCAAGTTAATTTGCAATAAATCTTTTAGAAAATATCAACAGTAAATAGATACATAACTATACATGTCTCTATTGTAATCGATACATCAGCAAAAGCAACAGGCATGCGCCTATTATGTACACCAAGGTGTTAATAATTCCCATCTATTACATTCATGGAATTCACCTTGAGAATGAATGGAATGCTGGCGGGTGCAAAAATATGATGATAGCAGATCGTTGTTGTTTCGCCCCTTCTTCAATCAACTCTATTTACGGATAAATATGTATATTTTCATAATGTACAATTTATTTTAAGTAACAAGTTCGACGGTGGAGGCAAAAGTAAATAAATAACATAACATTTAACTATACAATGTACAACGAAAAAATTTAACCGCAAAGGGATTATTGATGCGTCCAAGAGCATTTATATTTTTATTTACGTTTTTATTAAATTTTGTGAAAAATTGAAAATGTATGAAATACATTCCAATCCTCTAGAGCAGGCGTTTTTAACCTTTTTTTGAAGTTCACGGACTCCCTTCTCAGAGTACTATTTCTGAACACTAAAAACAAAGGTTATTGCCGTTTGTCTAAAACTAAAAAACTAGACTGTGGCTGTGCCAATGCCACATATCATGCTGGGCATTCAGACGATTTCTACTTTTTATTTTAAGGGTTGGCTGTGTCAAAAATTCAGATTCGCTTAGTGCTCGCTTAGCGACATGTGAAAAGGCTTCTTGGTCTGAATACTAGAGCTGACTAATTGTAAGACTTCTTGAAATAAAATTTAACCGCAACAAATATTTTACTCTTTTTAGGACAGTAACTCCTTCAATTATTAAAAAGGTCGCAAATTTGCCGGTGTCTCTCGTAAACTGCGAGCCTTTTGTATGTATATGATTAAAAATTTTTGCCAAATAAGTCAATCCATGAATAGAGTCCCTATTTTCAGAAAAATTGAATATTCTGGCCTTTATTCAAACTAACATTTCATAATTTGTCCTCTAGGAAACCAACGCGCTTGTGTGAGATAGAGTAGTACTAAGGGTTTTGCACTTAATTCTTTACAAAATTTTTTGAAAATGCTATAATTGAGAGCTTTGCTTTAATAAAGTTAACACACTTGTAGCAATTGAGAAAATTTCGTCTAGAGCTGTTGGACGAGTCTTTGTTGCTAGTGCTTGTCTGTGTAAAAAGCAATGAGCGACCACAACTTAACGAACTTCGTTCTTGTCTAAAATAGCAAAACCAATTCTGCTACCTTGCCTCACAGGAGCTCCATAAGTACAAAGAGAATGAGGTTATGCTTTTCGTTAAAACTGCTTTTATAAAAAAAAAGGTAATCGCGCAAAAGGTTTCACAAAATAAACATTCTTTTTTGATAGTATTAAAGTGCTTGTAACGTATAAAAACAACCAAATGACTACACTGAACCACGCCTGTACTTTCATCCAATAGCATACTAAAAGGAATCTCTTTCAGTTTTCAGTTTCAGAGTGCATGGATTTATTAATGTTGCTCCAATAACGTGAAGTTTCTTCTGTTTGGCAATTTGGTAAACATTTTACAAGACGCTTCATGAACAGGTTTGCTTGAAAACGTTAATCCAAATCTTGGAAATGTACGTGCTTTTTCGAACTGAAATATCCAGAAATCATCCCATGGACACCTGAAATTATTCAATGGACCTCTAGAGTCGCACTATGTAACCGTTTCGTGAGTATGAATTTTGATTTAATCAAACCAAATCACTGCTTAAAACGTATTGGTAATTCTAAAAACATCGGAAATGCTCGCGGTTGTATCTATTTAATTTCAATAATGATTAGGGTTCGATCTAATCGAGAAAATATCGTCCGACAATCTTCACGTTGAACGCTGAAAACTTTACGAAATAAAAATAAATTGTGTTAAGACTATTTCAGTAACAAGAACTCCAAGTATTCGAACAGCAGTAATCTAGTATAAGGTACGATTAGACAACTTACAGACAATCATTTAAACTAGTTGGAAACAATAGATGATAGCGAACTGTGTTCGAAAACTACCAGCAAAATTCGATTAAAGAATTTTATAATTTAATGGAATCCCAGTCGAAATAAACAATATTTAATATTTAAGTAACACAGTATGATTGTAAAATTACTTTACCGGGAGAGGGAAATTACGGGAAACAAGCAAACTTACAAAAATATGTAAAACGTAATGAGAACCGACCCAATTGACCTAGCGCATCCGCCATTTGTACGTGTTAATTAGATTTCGTTATATGTAACTTTTCTACCCCTACGGGTACACCATTCTGTAGACTAGTGATTCTCAACCTTTTTATCGTTGCGATACATTTTTTATATTTCCGAAATTCGGCGGCACACTAACAATAAAATAAGCTTAAAAATAAATAAAAATAATTTGCATTTCGAAAATTTGGCGGCACACTTCAAGAATTTGGCGGTACACAAAAGTGCCGCGGCACAGTGGTTGAGAATCACTGCTGTAGAGCAGTGGTTTCCAAAGTCGAGGACGCGCAAATTCACCAGGGGGGCGCCGATTAGTTGCAAATATCGTCGTTAATAATTCTCAGTAACTAATCGTTTTCAGAATAATTCTCAAGTATAGAACATGTGTCTAATCAACGGTTTGCTCCGATTGGCTCGGGTTTGCTCTCCAGTGTCGTATAGACCTGTCGTCCGCCAAGAATCTGAGCTCAACGTTGGGTTTTACCCCACCACAACCGTATGAATGCGGACTTTTGTAATTATTTTTTCAGTTAAGAAATTATTTGCCAATTGTTTACAATTTTTTTCATTTGACAGGGGTAAGATTTTTTTAAGCGGGGCGTTAGTGTACAAAGTTTGGAAGCCGCTACTATAGAGAGTAACATTGTTATTGTTTCCATTTTTAAATTTACAGTTGTTGTTTTTCTAAATAAATCATTGTTTAAAGTTGAAACAAATAACACACTTAAACAAATAGGAAACTATTAAATCTATTGTTGACGTTGTAGATTATTTATTGTTTAAAGTATTATCGGACTTTGCAATTATTGACAACATTGTTTAATTGAAAATTTAATACGGTAAAGTTAATTTAACATTCTCCTGATTATTTTGTAAATTGAGAAGAATTGGAATAACCCAGTTTTGTATAATTGTAAATTTCAAATGAAACGATTGGTATTTCTAATGAAAATTCTATTCGAACTATTTAATTTCATTAGACGTTGAGAATAATGGTCGGCGAACTGGATTTCGTGGTCCAATCAGGTATTTCAACGTTTTTTCTGTATGACATATTTAAACTCATTGTGTACGTTAGATAACACGTCGTATAATGCTCTGGGGAGAATGGAACTGCTTGGATTTCGATAACTTCCAGAATACCAATATCATATCTATTTGAAATACACGGTATCCCAATGTAAACATCCCTGATTTGTAATTAAATGATTCGATTTATCATCAGACGAAATACACAATTTTAACTTGACCCACATCGACAGATTTAATTCTTTTTCGCCGGTTTTCTGTTTACTTTATACGAATTCAATGGAAATATTTTACTGGAATGTTTTGTAGAGATTTTATCATCTGTGTAAACTCTCGTGAGGAACAGATTATTCTCCTATACTATTACAAAAAAATCTAAAAGAGAAGAGCACTCAAAGGAAAAAGTTTACCACAACAGATCAAAGTCGACAACTATTCATTTGAAATTTACATTCCATGAATACCAACCTCAATTTGCACGGTAGTATCGTGTAAACCGATACCGAGTATGTTTCTTCTCAATGATGAGACGGTTTGATTTTCAGTGATAAAAACGACCAGATTTTGCAAAAAGAATTCCGGTCGACCTTTTCAGGAGCGCATCCTACTTTAATTACAGCAAAAATCCGATTTCCATCTCCAACATTCCAATATATTTGCATGCTTGACATGACTGAAAATCCTTTCTCTGTGGCAATTAGGGGGTGAAATTGAATTAAAAAATTCTTGTAAGCCTCTTTGCAATCGTAAGACGACTATAAAGAAACAGATCAAATATCAATCTTATTGGGGAAGTTTTACAATCGCCACGATAACGTGTTTATTATAAAACCGAATATCTCGCGCTATAAATAACGCATTTTATCGCAACCAACACCTGAAAATATTCTCAGTTGATGAAGATTTATGATAAACTCTGATTCAATTTTGACATAAATAGTGAACGGATTTGTTGTGCTGTAAGACTTGTTTAATATCTTTCATTAGATAAGGACTTGATAATATTTATGTTATTACTAGATCATAAATAAATCATTCGATTTTATTAAATTTCTCTATTGCCAATCAAAATAAATATTTCCATAGCCAAAACAAGACGAACGAACAAGAACATTAAACAGGATGTAAGGGAATAATTAAAAGCGACTTATATAGAGAATTGTATATTTGTTCTAATTGTTATGCTACCGAATATGTGCGACAGAATGTGTGTTCTTTTTCAACGAAATTTGTTGGATCTTTCAATTCTGACTGTGGTGATGGTGGCGGTGGCAATGGTGGTGGTGGCGGTATTGGCGGTGTATTGTTCAATTTCATCTCTTTCTCAGCCAGCCGCCGACTTATCCACAACAATTCCTGAAAAGACATAAAGTCACTCTTTTATTGTTTTAAATATGTATGATGAAATTGTGTGAATTACAACCCCGTCCACCCTTAAACTTTATTTATTATTTATTTATTCTATTTACCGATGTCGTTTATAAATTATTCATATACGAAATGGGAATATTGTTTTAGTTTAGTACTCGAACATTGCGTTGTTGAGAGGATTTCCACTACACATCCCTTTCGATGGGGTGGGAATATACATGGATTACACTATGTCGACATGAATTGCTCATTAGCAATGTAATTATAGCGCTGACTCGATTTGGACGGGGTTGTGTGGAAATTACGACGTTTTTCTTAAAGTATTCACACGACCGTCTTATTATTTGTCTCGACGACAAATAATGTAGACGACAATCTAAAAAATCGCTATAATTTTATGCAAAATTAGACAATCGAGTTTTCTAAGAACAAAAGTAGACTTTCAAATGAACGTAGATGCTCTACACGATCCGCAATCTGTGCAAATGTCTCTACACATTCTCCATCTCCCTTCAATTTCCAATAGAGACGCTATAATATCCATAAAAAAATCCACTTACCAATTCGCGTTTTCGGCGTGCGTACTTTTTCGACGCATACAAAATCCACATCACATAAACGAACATAATCACAGCTGGTACGAAAAGGGCGGCATACTGTGGTGTGCCCCGGGCTAACGCCTCATATAGGCCTAATAGACACAGGAAAATCGCTGTGGCGCTTGCTATAAATCGTCCAGTGTTGCGACGTTCCTCCTATAATTAAACCGCTTTTATAATATTTGCACGACGAATTGGAAACTTGTTGAATTTCTATTATTTATTTTCGTTTTTTTTTATTAATTCGCAATAATCAATTTTCGTGATAAATTGGATTTCAGTCTTTATAAATATTTAGTCTAACAGAAAAGGCGTACTGTGAATGGAAAATCTGGTAGATAAAACTTTTTTTTTCACTGGATTAAAAAAGCGTTTGTGTAACTAATAGATTTGGTATAAGGCGTATTATCGGATTCTTCTTTCTCTCACAATTTATCTGTTTATTCTTAACATTATCTTAATCAACAAGTTAGAACGCTTTCGAAGTAAATGAATCTAACGTGTTAAATTTGCTTGATTAACTTTAGAGCAAGTTAACAGGAATTCCCATTTATCGTGTATATTGGAAAAGTTTATCTCTTATTCGTACATTTTCCAAATAATTAATCTTCAAATAAATAGTGCGTTAATTATTTTTTGTTGTTATTCTTTCTATTTACTTCAGTATAATGTAATTTATCAATCACCCTCAACAAAAAAAAGCGATTTTTCTTCTACGTTTTATTTAACCATTGATTATTCTCAATGTTGTACAGAAATCTAAGTAAATGCAGTTGGTCTTTAATTTCATTATAAAAATAATTCAATTTAATAGAAACAAATGCAGAAATATTTACATAGAATGTCTGTTCTATTGGGAAAAACTATTTAAATTGAGTTTTATGAAGTTTATTTAATTTAGAAAAATCCTTGTTTTAGATTTATCCACCACTGTAAAGACTCATTAAATTTTTCTTGTTCCGTTTACAATTAAAGAGAAATTCTATCGCACAGATAATAAACCTGCTCTATGCTTATTAAATAAAGAAATGTATAATCACGTACTCAAGATTTTTTATTCTATCATTGTTGAATATTCCTGTTAGTTAACGAAATGTTATACTACAGTAGACGCTTCTAGCTGTGTTTAATATTAATAAAGGTGTTGATCTTTGCCCCAGGCGGAAATTTGTCAAGTCACGGTACTGCACACAGTACATCCGAAAACTAATAGATCTGTAGTATATTAAGTTCAGAACTTGGCTTGAATCTGCTTCATCATTATTATTCATATTTTTATAAAGTTCATGGATTTTCGGGTCGTTCTCTCTCCTGTTATTAACTTTGGCTTGACACGGCCTTAAATCAGTTCCATCTCAAACAATATCAGATTAGTTAATGTACAGCTTGTCAAATCTAGCATTGCGGGTGAAATAGTCCCGCCCCTAGTTGCGTGGTAGAAAAATTTGATGCATGTGACTAAAGTACATTCAACAGCAAAAGTATTATTGTATTTTTTTCATTTGTGTATAGATTCCCGTACGATTCATATCGTCTACAGCAATCGCATAATCAAATTGATACTTATAATTATATAATAAGTATGATTTAACTGATCTATAAATACATTATTTTTATTCTAAATAATTATATCGTACAATTCATAGAACAGAATTCTGTCACAGACTGTACTTTCGAGCGTCTTATATTTCCATCTCTCCATTCCGAATACTTTCTCACTTCTTTATTTGCGCATCCCTTGAAATTTTCACCCGCAATCCTACATTTGACGAGCTGTACATATCAATGTTGGGACTCTGAAAACGCTAAAGACTTCGGTTGTAAGATAACAAAACTCATTGTTTTCCCTTCATATCCGTTATTTTTTATTGTAAAGCTTTCTTTCCGAAGCTATTAATACTAATAAGTATGAAGTTTCTCTATGTTTTATGCTTTCTGATTCTATTATATCAGTTATCGCTACTCTATACCTCACGCCATAGATTGCAGATATTTTTTGATCATCTCACTCCATTGAAGGATTCCACACACCAATGCGAAGAATCCGCAATGGCATCTTTTTCCCTATTATTTAAAAAAGTATTATTGCAAGTAGCTTTAAGTAAGTTGAAAGCAGACAAAAATCACAAGCCATTTCGCTTTTTTTTGAGTAAATTTCTTGCACGAAACCAATACCAAGATGCTGCACTTGGTATTTTGAAGATGAGATTTGCTTGGACAAACCTGTGGCACCTTAGCGAATACACTTATAAATCAAAGATCTATACTCCGCAAGAGAACTTGTCTAATATGTCTGTTCAGGAAGTCGCTTTTGTTAGAGAATGTTTTGGCAGAGACGCAGCTATTATTAGTTTCCCTAACTTCTCAGATAATACTTTGTTACGATAAGTCGTAAAAGTAACACTACGGACTTACCCTTAAAAAGATTCCGTTGATTCTTCATAAATTTTTGGCATATCGCATAGTATCGAGCATTTTTGTAAATTTGTCCTTAAAGAACTGGCAGTATCTGGTTTTGGCACCCGTGGCAGTACTTCTGAATACCGATGAAATTTGATATTAATAGTAAAGACATATACCTATATTCGTTGAGTTTTTTACCGATTTCGAAATTTTTAAGATTTAGATTTAGATAAATTGCCCTAGTAAAGCTCGAACATTTACAAAATCGATTCTCTAAGTGTAGTTCTTAATATCTGCTCATCGTAACTCTGGAACTTAGTGGAGCCTCTATAATTGTTCCGCGCAAAAATCAAATGATTGATAATTCATAAAATATACAGACAGTTACCTAGAGCAACATAATTTTAGAGGCGGCACTTTTCAGTGCTGAGGAATTTGCCCAGCATGGGATTGGTGTACTATTTTATAGTTTTTTTGGAACTGCTTCCAAAAACGGAAGATTTCATTCGGTTTTTCTACGAGCTATTTACTGAAGGTGGAAAATTTACAGATAAACACTTCTATGTTAGCTCTTCAGACCTCGCAGGTCGTAACAGAGGTTCGCTTTTGAAAAATTCGCTCGGTCAAAATTTTAGGAGAAAAAGAATAAAAGATTCTCATTAATGCTATTTTCAATTTCAACTCGTTCTTCAATCATAATCTTTCCAGTTTGTGCGAACTACAACTTTTATTAAAGGTACTTGCGGATCTTAATTAAATTCAAATTGATAGGTACTTGAACAGGTCCGGCCCGAAACCGAAACAATGTAAGCAGCTGTCTGGAACAACATTTATAGTACGTTTTATTCTTGATTTTATGTGTAGCACTTTGTTGAGAGTATCCTGATAAAACGGTCTCTCATAGTTAATTGTTCACTTTATTTATTATCGTTCTAGAGAGGCACCGAAAATAAGCCGGCTCTACCAACATAAAACAGTTTTTGGCCAGAGTTTCATCTTCAATTCCATCAAAACGCTGATAAATTTTGTCAGCGAAAAAAGGCACAGTAATGTTCCTCGACTTTAAAAAGCTTGAGGGATCTACGACTACCATATTTTTTTGTTATTACTATTTACATTTCGTGTTGGATCAACAAAGAATTTAATCCAAATGTTCTTTGGGAGAAGCTCTAAATTTCTTTTTAAACTTTAAGTGAGAAAAAAGTTTTTGAGTGCTTTGAATTTGAGCTACAGTTGATGAAGATTCTCATCAACTAAGGCTGGTTCTTACGCTTATTCTCCCGGAACAAAAAGATATATGATGTTCTCGAATTATTACGATATTTATTTGCAAAACAATCCGTACTAATTGCATGCTTTAAACGGTATGATTTTAAAGATTAATTAACTGGAAAACGTCGAAATAAGAGACAAACTTTCCCGTATAAATACGCTGCAACCTGTGAATTCCTGTTACGTACTATTGATGTTAAATCAACAGTATCTAGGACGGTATACTCGTTTTATTCAAAAACGTCTTCTATCTTGTTCATTACGATAATGTGAAGATTATTAATTTCCGGTGGTTGAACACGAGCTGTAATTATTAACGAAGGCAAAAAATAAAAAAAAAACAAAAAATTAATTACCCTTAAAACAGATGCGTCCTCGAAAATGTCTAATTTAAAATCATCATTTCGTTGTTTATCCGATAACACAGCCATCATTCACAACACAACCACAAACAATAATCTTACAATAAGATGGATTGATTGACTCAAAAATGGGTAAACTCAAAACTAAATTAACAGTGTATATATAACGATCGTTATTGATGACTGAAGGTTCTACAAAAGTTTTAACAAAAATTCGAACGGAAAATTCACACAACGTCCGACGATCGTGTGCTATACTTTCATTCATACAATTTCCACAATCAAAGCACACACCAATAGAATGATGGATTTGGTTTGTTTAGTTTTGCTAGAAAAACAGATCCTATATTACAAAAATTTCTCGAAACGTTTAGGTCGATTATTTTCGACACACATAATAAAATCGGGCTCGGTATTCTTTACGTTTTGTTTATCGCAATTCACTCCATGATTCACCAACGTGTAAACAATGTGCAACTATAAAAGAAACTATTGATTCAAATAAATTTTATTTGATTCTATTACAATAATCTACGCATAACAAATCACAGATTTTCCATGGAATAAATTATATAAAGTTCAACAATAATACTAGATTGATTACAAAAATTAAGTACAATGTAGCTGTTTTTGCAATAAAGCTATTTCTTGACGGAGCCCATTTAGAGATTGTTTTACATCGCCCAGACAATTGTCTTTGTTCAATAATTGGCTCTTCTCCAACAACTTCTCGATATATTCGTCATTGTATTTTAATGAATTTTTCGGAATTTCCGGCAAATCCAATAATTTAATCTCGCTCTGATTACGGCAAAACTCCAACAATTTCTCTTGCACCACTTTACCATGATTCACATGAAATCGCAATGCTATCTTTAAATCGTTACACAACCGTTGTAGGTAGAATTTCTGATTTTTCAACAAATCAATATCACTGATAGCCGTTTGGAGTTGTGTTTTCAAATTAAAGATAACATCTTGTAATTTCGATAGTTCTCCTATATTCGTTTTTTCCACATTTTGATGGATTGTCTGCAATCCATTGAATTCTTCAGATTTTTGCTGAAGATTCGATTGCAACAACTACAAATTTCAAGAATTAATTCCAATCAAATCAACCTGATGGAAATTACCTTTATTTCATTGCTTAGATAATTATTGCGTTCTTTATTGTCGGTTAATTGTTGGATTAATTGCTGGTTTTCGTCAAATAATCGCCGATAATTGCCAGTTGCTTCATCCAATTTCGCAGTAAGTTCCTGTGCGTTTGTTGTCGTTTTATTTAATTGATTTTGAAGATTTGTAATTTCAACCGATAAATTTGCGATAGTTCCATTTAAAATTTTGATATTCTCGCCGTTTTTAGTTTGTTCCAACGATAACGTGGAGTTTTCCAGAAGGAGAGTTTGATTCTACAAAAATGTGTATGTTTAACGCCAAATCCGTGCTTAATACGGCGCACGCATCTAATAATACTTGCGTTGTATTAATCACGGACTTGGTACTTACGGTTTGTTTCAACGAATCAATTGTCGAGTCTTTCGCTTTCAGTTCATTCCTAAAGGTTTCTTCTTTAGTTTTGGATTGTTCTAATGCTTGTTCAGCTTGTTTCAATTGTCTTCTAACGATTTCTAATAGGTTTTTGTTTTGCTTGTAATTCTCTACAATTGTTTTCAATTGTTGGATTTCGTAGTTTTTCGATTCTATCAACAATTTCAAATCATTACGTTCAGTGGCTATTGTATGATTCATTTCTTGTAGAAATTGATTACGTTTTTCAGCCGAATTTCTATATTTCATATGTTCTTTTACTTTCCGCAATAACAAGCTGTAATTTCTCTCATATCTAGAAAAAAAAACGAAAAAACCTTGACAAGTATTCGATTAAAACCTACCAACTAGATACGTATAGAAAAACAAAATAAAAACAAACATTAAATACACAAAAACAGTTTTGATAATTGTAACAATAATAGAATATTATTGTTTGTACTACCGTTTGGCAACCAATAAAAAAATACAATGTAATTAATGTCGGGAAAAAAGATATAAAAATTTCGATTTAGACGGGAATCAATATAAAATTCTACTGAAAAAAAAAACGCGGTATGGTCGGCCATAAATTCGTGAAGGTGAATCGTAAACAAGGAGAAAAACAAATTTCAACAACTGCTATAAATTAAATGAAAGAAAAATAAACCGAAAGCTCCAAAGGGATATATACGTTGTCTGTTTTGACATGGATTCAAGTTTAAAGCAATAAAGCGGACTGGTGCGCTTAAACAGCATTAACACCCACACTACGACGTTCTAACCAGAGCAGCTGTAGCACAACCCTCTTTGGTGCCTCAATAAAATACATATATTACTAACAATAAGCTTCCTCTGTGGAACTTCTCTTGTTTCTCCTGGTTCATGTTATTGATTTGTGTTTTTTGACACATAAATCAATAAATCTATTAGCTAAAGACAGAACTATATCCCATCGAATATTTGTTACCAAGTTCTATTTTTATCTGGTTTTACAAATTCCTTAGAGCCACTTATTTTAATTTAAGAAAAACTCGGTTTTATATATCCTGAAGCAACAAAAAATTCCGGGAGTCACATGAGAAGGGAGCACTCTGGGTTTACAAACGTTTCGCTTATTTTCACGATCATCTCCCTTCCAATCGATGGCTTACATGCAACTTCAAAAGTTATGCCTTCAGACGGCTGAATTACATGAAATGTGCTAATTTGAATTTACGTAGATACTTATTTAACGCTTATCTACATTTTCTAAGTAGACGTTGTGTCGCTTACTGCGAAGTCGAAATAAGTGCCTCAGTCCGACCAATAAGCGAATAATTCATTACAAGTTGATCAAAGTTTGAAAAGTTCTACTAAAGAAAAAAAGATTGAGAGTGTGGAACGCCGCGCCTTAGAAGTGAAACTTCTTAGGTTAGAGACGAAGTTCATTTTTTTCTTGGTATATTTTCCTTCTGTTGTTGCCTGAAGGCTCGTTTTTGTTCTGCTGATGTA
Organism: Epicauta chinensis; assembly: GCA_021725515.1. Lineage (NCBI taxonomy): Eukaryota > Metazoa > Arthropoda > Insecta > Coleoptera > Meloidae > Epicauta > Epicauta chinensis. The sequence continues at coordinate 6,298 of JAEDXX010000365.1, read as the reverse complement.
TTTTTCGGCATTTCGCTTATCTCAATTTAACGCCATTAATTAATATTATAAATCGGGGTACAAACAACGGGGACACCAACTCTAGACCCTAGTGTTTATTTTACACAGTTGGCAGAACTGACAGAGTATAAGCGACGCTATTGGCAACGCCCCTACTCTTCCCTCTCAGCTGTCTGTTAGAGGGGAAGTGTTTCCCCTCACTGCGTCTCGCATTTTCGTTACATAGGGAAAATACATTAAAAAATATTTACACCTAAGCGCGGCTAAAGAAGTTTCACTTAAAAAATGCCGATCTTAGATCAACAAATGTATCAAACAAAAATTGAACTACATTCCTCAGAAAGATATTTGCTATTTAGTTTGTCCCATTTTTACAAACGTGTCTCTTATTTTCACGATTATCTCCCGTCTTTTGTCCCGTGTAGAACACAATCCTCCAAAAGTTACAGCTTCAGGTGGCCGAATTACATGAAATACGCTATAGCTCAAATTTACGTGCCTTCTTGCTTGACGCTTATCTAGATTTACTATGCTTTAAGAGGATTGCGGAAGATAAAAAGGAGCGTCGATCTAATTTGGGGGAGCGTTGTAGACGTGATAGTGGTAAACACGAAGTTGTGTGCTTGCAAAGTCTAGTTAGGTGCTAAAATATTTTATCAAGAATAATAGAAGCCCTCAACACAAGGTGAAAACTTGGAAAGTTTTCCTAACTATGATCTGGATTTTAAAAGACTACTTTCAGCCTTTGAAAGCGTAGAAACCGTTAGAAGTTTGGCCTTTGAAGGCCTTAAATCAATTTTGGGCAGTACAAATGAATATTAGAGGTGAGTGAAAAAGAAACTGGAAGAAGTTCAAGAATATTACCAAAAAAGCTTTTAGTACCTATAAAAAATCCTTTATATAATAACTGAGAGGCTAGCAAAATTTGACCAGAAAACTCTAAAGGGCAAATTTATTATTTATAAATATTCTTACACATGGGAAAAAAGTTTTCACTATACTGTAACAACTCTTTTCTTTCCAGTGCAGTCCTTTTTCCTTTCCTGTATAAAATTCTAAATAAACCTATAACCCTATAATAAACCTCCCGACTACTGAATAAAAGTGAAAAATTTCTAACAAACGACTTCTCCATAGGCCTCATTGTGGATAAGTTCCACTATAGTTTAAAATGTAAACCTAAATATGTAATTTGTTACAAAATTTTCATTTCCCTCATAGCCCTTGAGAAGTAGTTATTGGAAGGGGAGAAATTTTGGTAGGAAATTGAAAGCAACACCTCAAGGAAAACCGACATTCATTTGAGAACGATCTTAAACGGAAAAAATAGGAAACATGTGCTGATAAAAAGGTAAATTTCGCTTTTCCTTGTAATACTCAATCGTTTTAGTTTAACGTATGCGAGACGGGCCGAGTCAAGAAATAAACTTTGCAATAGCTCCGATTTCGTCATCCAAAAGTAGTAACAAAAATTAGAGAAGATCTCGAAAAAATACAGTACAGTAAGGAATGTATATGATTAATTCACATAAGAGGCGAGAAGAGAAGACTTTTTGGATCAAATAAAAATAATTAGTTCTAGGCCATCATCTGCTTAGTCTCAGATCAATCTTGCAACAATATGATCGTTATTTAGCCTCCCCTTCTCCCTCGCTTAAATTCCACCGAAAATAGATCGACAATTATTCAAAAATTCGCAACACACCTCTTCTGTTTATCCTTCAGTTCTCGCATTTTCACCTCTAACAGCACCCGCAATCGTTTGATGTCTTCATCCGAATTCTGATGATTTGTTGTTTGTAAAAGTTGGAAATTTTCATCGGTTTTTTTCGACAAATCCTCGCAGCGCAGCTGGATTGCATCAATACGATTAAAAATTTGTTTTAATTGGTGTTTTTCTCTAACAATACTTTTACAACGTCGCTCCAATCTCGTTAAAAGACTTTTGATAAATTCGTCAGTTGTTGTTGAATCGATTTTACAATTAATCTCAAATAATTTACAAATATTATTTAAACACTCTACAATCTCCATATTGCCACGATTGTGGCTTTTATTATCTAAATCCGTTAAATAAATATGCTGTCGTTCTTGTTGAATTTGCTGTTTCAATGCATCCAGGCTTTCTTGCAACGCTTTCAAATTATTGTCTTTTTCATCCGATATTTGGATTAATTTAGAATTATCGTTGATTAATTTGAGATTTTCATGTTTTAGTTCATTATTTTGTTGAATCAAACCCAACAATTTCTCTTGTAAACTCTTAATTTCGTTCTCTTGATTCTTACAACGATCCAATTCACAAATCTTCCAATTATTGCTCATAAACAGCGCCTGTTTATCATTGTGTAATTGTAGATTCGTTTTCATTTGTTTATCCAATTCGTCTTTTAAATCGCGATGATTCTTCTTTAAAATTCGAAATTGTTCTTTCACCATTTTTATCGAATCGTCAATTAGTGAATTTTCTTGGTTTTTCTTCAACAAATCAACCTTTAAATTCGTTACAAGCTCTCTCATCTCATCGATTTCTTTCTGTAATGATTCCTCTTTATCTGCACTTATTGTTAGTTGCATTTTAAATGCTTTCTGATCGTTGATATGTTTCTCAACCTCGTTCTCTTTCTGTTGCTGGTATTTCTGCAACACTAAACATTTGCTTAACAATTCCGAATTCTCTTTCGTCACTCTATCGAAATTCAAATTATTTTCTTCAATTTGTTGTTTAATACGTTCAATTTCATCATTCAATTCTCTAATTATTGTCTCATAATAATTGATATCGTAATGATCGTTGATAAAACCGGAATCGTTCGTATTTGTGACCGTCTCAAATTTATGTAAAATCTCTTCTTTTTCCTTCAACGATTTCAACTGGATCTCGTCGCATTTACATTGCCATTTCGTCAATTCTAAATGTAGATTATCGATTTTCTCGATACTCGCCACATTAGTTTGTTTCAATTCATGAATTTCGTTGGATAGTTGCCGTTTGTCCTCCTGGCTCTCATGCAATTGTTGTTTATACCAGATTTCCGATTTCTTCAAATATTCCAAGTCGTTTGATAAACGATCAATTGTATTATTCAAATTCAAATTGTCTTTCTGTAGATTTTGTAAATCTAAATACTGTTGTGAAATCTTCTCTTTTAATTGGGCAATACAAGAAATTCTCGTTGTTAATTCCAAATTAGTTTCATTGAGTTTTCGTCTAAGATCGTCATTCTCGAACACTAAAACGTGAATCTGTTGTTGATTATGTGCGATCTGATCGTTCAATAATCGGTTCTTCAAATTGATCTCATGATTTTCTTTCTCTAAAATCATAAGCTTTGCGTCCAGATTATTTGATGTTTGCCGTTGAAAACCTTCAAATAAACGCTGTATCTGCTTGTTGGCATTTTCCAAATTCGTTTCTAATTGTTTATTTTGTTTAATTAATACCGCAATTTTATCATTATATTTAATTTCGTTGGTTCTCTGGAATTTCTCGTTAAATTTTCGTGATTGCTCCAGTTCATCTTGCAGTACTTTTATCGTACTTTCATAATATCGATATTTAGATTCATTTTGATTTGTTGGCAATTTCGAGTACGTATTGGGTTGAATTAAATGTTTCAATTCAAGAAATTCATTTTTATAATCACTTAAGCACGATACTGACGATATATTTGAGGCTGGATCTTCGGATAGATCCGAATAATTTGAATCTACGTCTGATTTATCCATTATATAAAGAATCCTGCAAATTTTGTATCTATTATTGAAAATTCTTGGTGTAAAATTAGCAATATACACACCATATTTTTAAAATAACATACCCAAGATTACATTGCAAACATTAAAATTATTGATAAACAGGTAATATTTTGACTGTGTAGAAATCACCTTTCATCTTATCGTTAGAAAATGTGTAATTTCTAATAATAACATATTTTTTGATGATGATGATAATAATAATATTAATAAGGAAGACCTAGAAATGTCGAACACTCCCCTTGGCCTTTCGCCAACGATGTTTGAGGTTAGGATGTTCAATAATCAGCTAAACGTAGCGTTGTTTTAGAATTTGCTAAAGGTCATTGCACACAACGATTAATCGGCCGATCAATCGTCCGGTGGAAAATCGCCATGTAATCGAGCTCTAAATCGACCGATTAATAATTAGCAAGCATATTTGTATATTCATGCCCTTACAATTAAGCTTTTCTGGTGCGCCAGATAAATGTTCTTGTAGTACCTCTCTACAAAAACAAAATAGCAAAGATTTAAAATTATCTACCGATATTAAAAGGCTATTTGATTTTTTAAATTAATTAGCTGGAATACTCTCAACACGATACTGAACGGAAAATTAAACAAAAGACGCACTTAAAAATGCCGCACCAGACTATCGAGTATCGAAAACAGAAATTGGTAGAAATCCTATTAGAAATTGCACATCAGTCAAAATATTAAGTCTATAGCGACTGCTTTTTGCAAATCTCCCGCGATTACTCTCATGGCAACTCTCACGACCATCCTCAAACTGTAATTGTCATTAATTTATGTACGGAGTTAATTGAAAATGGGGAATTGAATTATTCTTATCAACACTTAATGTGCAGTGGCATAGCTTAATTATACAGGATGGACCATTTTCGGTGAAAAAATGAAAAACCAGAAATAACATAAAAACAAAGGAACATAGCAAAAATCTAATTACACCATCTGACTAGTCAGGAAAAAGTAGGACGGGATTGTGCTATCCGTTAGTTTGTACGAGCTTTCCTTATAGGAGATATCCTGCAAAACCATCGAAAATGGTCCAGCCTGTACAACAGCTTTTGCCGATACGCTCTAAACCGTTATGGCAATCATTTCAACATATTTTGATAAGAGTCATCATATCTATCAGTTGAATGATAAAGGTATTATATTGAAATTATGTAATTGTATTGAAAATATTATAAATATTCACAAGGTGAGATTTATTTTAATTTTTCAAAATTGGCTTTCTTTCAGGAATTCTCAATATTGTTCATTCTAGAGCAATTTTGCGAATCTGTCGATAAAGATCTTTTATTATTATTTGCAAATAATCTAACAAAATGTTTAGAAAATGTCAAATTAATGCAATTATCTGAAATTCGAACAAATAGAATAATGTCCAAGAAGAATTTGGGTAATAAACAAAATAATAAAAAGATAAAAACGCCGAAGAAACCAACAAACAATCCACCGTTAGCACACAGCACTCGTATGGTGACTAACGTGTTAGAGAAACAACAATTCAATGAAGTTAAAAAAATATTAAAGAAACAAATAAGAATCATGAGAAGATCTTCGAGGAATTCTTATTGGCATTTTGCGATAGTAGTGACCCTAAAGAAGTATCACAGAAGATCGATGAACAGATTGTGGAGATGTCGAATCATTAGGATAATAGAGATTCAAATGTTAATTAAGGAGACAGTATGCAAATAAAACAAAATTTCAAATGTTATTGAACGCTCTAAAAATAAAAATAGTTATTTATCAAAGAAGTTGTAATCACTATTTTTGGTTTTTATATTTCCTTGTTAATTGTTTACCTTGTTAATTAAAAATTGTTAATTGAAGCCTAGAGTTTTTATGAGTTTATTAAGTAAGTTGTTTTAAATTTAGTTATAATACAATTTATAGACTTGTTTTAATTTTTATGGGAAGTATGATTTGCAATTCAGATGATCCACCATTTGAACGTTTTCCAGCAAATATCCAGAGGTATCTCTTTAATTTCATAAATTTTATTAGTTTGTGACACATTTTCAATAGTTTTGCAGGAAAGCTCCTTCATTCAAAAGAACGGATGGCACATTCCTTGCCGAGTTTTCTACATCTAAATATACACAATATCATATCTTCAAAAATGGTAGAGCTATTTTGAAAAATTCGATTTCGAAAGAAAATTCAACGTTGGAATATTAAATTAATGAACGTACTTACCACGGTTACTAAAGTACATCCAGTAATCGTGGGTACTTACTACGTCCGAAAAATACGTATAAAATTTCAAATGACAGAAATGCAGCTAACCTACGCAATGATAAATAGTCCTTCTATTAAGACCCTCAGAATTTAAATTCTTTATTGTATTAAACAGAAAATTGTGTGGAAAAGGATTTTGCAATCGCCAAGGAAATATAAAATATCCGGACTTCAGGGGTTCAGGGTTGATAGTAGAAAAATTTACCAGCAAAATATGTAATTTGCGTAGGGTTTTAGTCAAACAGGAGTGCCACTATATATTTTTTTTTCGTTCAGGTCAACATGTAGA
>JAEDXX010000364.1:0-64716 GCA_021725515.1 Epicauta chinensis | reverse complement strand
ACGTCTCTCTTCATCTCCAAATTCAAGTGAGTGCAAGAACTTAGGCTTAAAATGCCGGACCTTGATTCTCTTGAAAGTTCTTTGAAATGAACTTTTACTGATATTCAGTCTTACTGCGCGTGTTCTTAAAGATAATTGAGGATCTTCAGAAACATACCCCCGCTGCTAATATTGTAGAGACGTCATTATCGTATGTTTTCTTCTCTTTTTTGTGTCCATTACGGATCCAGTTTCATTGAATTTTTTTATCAATTTTCTCACTGCTTCCCTTGAAACAGTTGAATTGGGAAATTTTTCAGGAAAAGGATCTATTGCGTATCTATACGATACATTCCCAATCCCATAACATTGTACCAAATAAACTCGTCCTTCTTTAGTCAACATTTTTTGTAACCACAACGTCAAAATTCTGATAGATATTAATAAGATGTTACCATAAAAACTAATAAATCAGCTGTCTTGATTTTTTTGTTAAATACTGCATACTTGCACAATAGTATATTATACAACGACGCTATAATGAGTGCTATTATTCCCGAGAATGAAGTTTACAACACGAGCGAACGGAGTGAGCGAGTGTTGTAATCATTCGAGGTAATAATAGCACTCATTTTAACGAGTTGTATACTATACTTTATCTACGACTTTTTTCTAAATGTACAGATATTGGTGATGTACAAGAACATTTACCTTCATCATCATTTTTGTTTATAAAATCACACAGAAAACGGACACTTTTGAACTATTAGTTAAAAGTGGGGATTTATTTATTTTTTTCGGTACCATGGTAACGACACTATTATCTGCTATAGTAATTCTAGTGAGGTAGTATGAAACAACATATATTATAGGTTACGAAAAATGTCTTACGACGAATATAGAAATTGTCGCTCATGTCAATTGAATTACGAAAATACGCAAAATAATACGAGACTACGAAACTACGAAATACGAAATTGACATGAATACCCCTATCGTAATTTTATTTTTCAATAAACTGAATGTTACAATTTGTACAATTGATAAACTGTATGTTAGGGAACCGCCGTGAATTTACATTATTTATATTTTCTTTATCGGCTTCAATAGTTATGGTATCATTAATACCATAACCAGCAGAGTTCGAAGTGGAAGCTTCCTCCTTGTCGAATACTTGTTTGGAAATGGTGTTGGCTGTGGTCAGCTTATTGCTCAAAGACTGGTCTATGTATCCTTCGGCGATCTGAGTGGATTTCCAGCCACCATGACGTTTTAGACCTGTTATATCGCCACCTCCATCTATATATAACGTCGCTGAAGATCTGCGATAGCAGTGGCCTGTGTACTGTTCTGGATTTGGCAGTTCTAAATAAATTGCGATCTGCTTTCCTATTGTCGCAAATTTGTTTTTCCCGACTCTTTGTATGGTGCATTTAGATTTTTGATAATTTAGAAAAAATGAACTGATTTTTACATGGGATGGACGAAGATCCATATATTTTTTCACAATGTTGTAAAAATGGTCACAAATAGTAAATGTTCTCACAATTTTGGTTTTTGTTGTTGGTATAGTTATTAATAATGTTGTACCGAGGTCTTTCACATCTTGGATTTGCATTTCATAAAGTTCAATACTACGACAGGCACCCATAATTCCAATAATCAAGATAACCTTAAAACAATTATAATGTTAGATATCAAATATATGTAGTTTTTCACAATTTTACCTTGTGCAAAAGATAAATTTCATCAGGTGCTTTTGTAATGAATATTCTTATTTCCTCGGATGTCAATGTTTTAGATTTTTTCGGTTCATAGTGTTCTGATTTTCTTTTCAAAAAACAACGAAGCTTACCAAATTTTTCAATATCCACGTTGTGATTAATTTTCAAAACAGCCCTTAACATGGAATAGAATGACCACATTGAAGAAGCTTTGTATTTATCACTTAATTCGGCAAAATAAGCTAATAATACGTTTTCTGAGAATGAACTTGTTTCTTTTTTAATACGCCATTGCATAAAAATTTGGTATGTTTTGTTATAAATTTCCCTTGATTTTTTGGGTAACAACTCTAATGATGTTATTTGTGCGTTTTTAACAATTTCAGGCGGTGTACAGGGAAAGCTCTCTTCTTGATCACTTTCCATTTTAATACAACACACAACTTGAAATGTCATTTTATTGATTTTTTTTTTCGTTGCCATGGCATGGCATTTCATAGCAACTATGATTCAAAATCACACGAAGACGGATACTTTAGAATTTTTGTAGTTACCATGGTTTTTTTAACATTAGAGAAAATTAAGAAAAATAGTATTTTCTGATTGGCTTACGAGCGGGAATAATGACCATTATTCCCTCTCGTAAGCCAATCAGAAAATTGTAGGAAATAATATAGGACATTACATTGCAAAAACCACACGTATAATAGTCACTTTATATATAAGTCGTAGATAAAATTTATTATTATATATTATCTATTATTTACAGTCTGTCAAGTAAGAGCGTGGTCGTGTTAATTTATAAAAAAAATTATTTTATGAAACTTTCATATTTATATATACATTGTACACATTACAAACAATGATGCAATTCGGTCAATAATGTGTCCAGTCACCACCGGCGTCGATAATTGCCTGGCATCTCCGAGGCATGCTTTCTACTAATTTGACGGCGTATTCTAGTGGCAAGGATCTCCAGATCCGACGAATTTCGTAAGACAACTGCTTCAAAGTGTATGTGCGTCTTCCACGAAGCTTCTGTTTAATATATGCCCACACATTTTCAATAGGGTTTGCATCGGGCGACTGCGACGGTCAATCCAATGTAACGATGCCAGATTGAGTCTTCCACTGAGTACAGAGCTTGCTGCGGTGTTTAGGATCGTTGTCCTCCTGCAGAATCCAATCTTCATTTTTTGTGATGAACCATCGTTTGGCAGATGGCAGTAAAGCCTTTTTGTAGATTTTTATCATTTTCTCGGCATTTAGGTTGTCAGTAAAGAGGTACAAAGTGCCGAATCCCTGCTTTGAGAAGCAGCCCCAAAGATGCACCTTTATTCCATGTTTTACGGTCCGCTGAACAAGCCTATTGGTGGAAGTTGACCAGGCTCGCGTGAGGACAGAACGTGCCCATATAGAACATTCATCAGTAAAAATGACATTTTCAAAATGTCTATCAATATTCTCATGCGCCCAAGCGAGTCGCTTTGTCACATGTTTTTCAGTCAACAGAGGCTTCTTCATTGTGTTGCGCCATTTCAGATCATGAGTACGAAGAAGGGTTCGGATAGTTTCGTAGGATATATCTAAACCTTTTGCCATTAATTTTGCTTGTCCTTGCCGCAGTGTTGAAGCAGGATTCCGCGAAAACAGATTCACTATTCTTTTTTCATCTTTTTTGTTCACTTTTCCTATCGAACCACGTTCTGGTAAATCATCGACATTTTTAGCCACTTTATATCGCTGTATCCACTTCTGTACAAATGCCTTCGACTTTCTCATATATTTAGCAGCCGCTGATTGCGACATTTTGGGACCTTTCGGGTGGATGCAAAGGAACACAGCCTCGTAGCGCGACGCGTACTTAGCACTCATGGCGTTTAACGTGATTCTCTTTCAAAAGATCAACGACAACTGAACCTTTGTTGACAATGCATCAAGGACAAAGCTTCCCTCTATCGGCTCGCGAAGGAATTAGAGCGAAATCTTTCATTAACTGTCGGTAAAGTCGACCACGCTCTTACTTGACAGACTGTAGTATTATATATTTTTTTTACCTAGAAGTTTTCGTTTTTTCTTAATTTTAGAAAATCATGGAATCGGATACAAATTTTTTTTTATGGTAATCTCATTTTCTCGACAAGCAGAACTTTTTTTAAAGAATGACATTTATCTTCAAACGACACAAAAGTGACAGACAGACTCAAATGACAAGGTAAAGATAGCATTTTGTGTGCATACGTGTTTTTTTCCTTTTTTATAAGCTTACGCAAATAAAATGATCAAATCTGTCAATGGCGTTAAATTTTTTTCGTTGTTTGAATTTTCTTTTTTTTTGCATCGCCATGGAAACAGTACTTCCAAGATATTGTGATAAGTTAAAATTTTAATTTTTAAAAACTTTTCAATATTAAAATTTGTTAAATTAAGACGTTTGAAGATAAACTAGTATATGTCATTCGGCGCAAAACGGTCTTTGTGTGCTTCACAGTCAGCTTCAGCACACAGAGTTCCAGTTTTACGCCTAATAACATAATCTACTATTTTGATAAAATTAAAAATAAAGATTTTTTCCTCTTGTCAACTCGATCCTGGGACACACTGTATAATAAAATTAAATAAATGAAAAAATACTACTAATAGATTACAGATTAAAAGTAAACTAATAAAATATAATAAATGTAATATAAAAATAGAAAATTAGTGGTTAGAGGTGTCTAACGGTCTCCAGCAATGTATTATGATTTGGTTTGGGTGTATTAAGTTGGAAACTATGAAACGGGCGTTGAAGGAAAAGAAAAAACGAAAAGCGCAATTTTTCACATTATTTATTGTACTCAATTGAAATAACTTCCATTGACATTTAAGACTTTTTGCCATCGATTGGGCAAATCATATATGCCTTTTTGAAAAGATCTGAAGTTTTAGAGTTAATAAACAATTCAAAGACTTTTATAATATCATTTTGGTTATTGTATTTCTTTTCTTTTAAAAATAATTCACAATTACGAGAATGTGGTAAAATTTCATTTTGTAGAGAAGTTAATTTGTCAACAGTAATTGAAGCTTTATGTGGTCGTGCTGGTTGTTTTTTCATAAGTTTCTCAAGCATGACTTCAATTTCACGACAATACGACATTGCTGTTATAGATTCGCCTGGTTGTAGAAAGGAATAATGGATCACTCCTTAGGCATTTCCATCATATGTTGACCATAAGTTTTTTATGATGAAATTGCGGTTTCGGTGTGTGTCCTGGGGGTGTATTCTTATCTACCCATTTGTTTGATCGTTTTCGATTATCATACAAAATCCACTTTTCATTACAAGTGATGATTTGGTGTAAAAATGGCAATCGTGTATTGCGAAGCAACAAAGATGCGCACTTGCTTTTGCATCATCATCTGCACTTGCGTCAATTCGTGCGGCACATATGAGTCCAATGTTTTGACTTTATTTAATGCAAGCAAATGTTTTAACACAGCTGTATGACTAGTTCCTAGTTTAGACTCAAGTGTTCGACTAGTTGTATGTGAATCCGATTCCACAGTTGTCCTTAATTTCTCGTTATCAATATGGTCTGCTGGTCTTCCTCGAGGCTCATTGACGATACTCGAATTGCCAGAACGAAATTTTTGGAAAAAATATCGAGCATTTTTTTCATTGTTGGATCCATCTCTGAATGCCTGATTAACATTTCTTGAAGCTTGAGCTGCGGTATGTTTTAATTTAAACTCTTACAAGAAGAGTAGATGTAAATCACGTTTTGTTTCACTCTGGCTTAGGACAAAAATAAGATACAAATGGGATACAACCACCAAATTTTTTTACAAAATGCGTAAGAAGAATACCTTTAAACTTTATAAATGAAAATATCGAGCGCACGTTACAATGTATCTCTCTGAGTGACAGCTGAACGCAGACTAAATAAAAAACGAACACTGAAAAGTTCGAAATGAGACAGATATCTGACTGTATAGCTAAACCATGTCAGAATTGTAGTGCATAGATAAAAAAAACAAGTTACAGCGTTCGGTATATTTGGAAGTAAAAGTATTCGCCAAACGTTCGAGAGGTATAAGTACGGTGACCATACGTACTCTATTATACAGTACAGTACTGTATTTCAAAGTGTTGTACTGTATAATTTTTCTAACAGAAAATGTACTCTTTTTAATTTTTTTGTTCTGTACTGTACTCTATTTTTAATAAATGTAAATTTCAGCTAATTTTCCGGTTTTCTCAAGTCTTTTTATGGCCTCTTACACTTTCGAGAAGTACCTTCGTCGAGGATCCTCGCTGAAGTTGTACGGGGAGAGGACTGACATCCACATTCTCGTGTTACTTCACGGTACCGAGAATGAGTGACTGGTACCTCGTTTTCCGTTAATTCGGAACAAAAAACCGCTTCCAAAAAGAAATTAGCCTAGCACGAAGCGGAGCGAGGAAAACCTTTACACTTTCGTTCTTCGGTCAACTTTGCGTTACGTCGCTAGAGTATAAAGGGGCCATTAGGTTTATTTATGTATAATGTACAAAGTAAAAATATTTTTCTAATACTAAATGTTGAACCCTACTTTACCGACTAATCTCTCCGTGGTACTTTTTGTAGAGGGTGGACCATTTTCGATGGTTTTGCAGGGTATCTCCTACAGGGATAGCTCTTACAAAATAATGGATAGTACATTCCTGTCCTACTTTTTCGAGACTAGTCAGATGATGAAATTAGATTTTTGCTACGTTCTTTTGTTTTCGAGTTATTTCCTGTTTTTCGTTTTTCGAGATTTCGAAGATGCCTTATATCTCGTAGACTTTTGAAATAAAGTCAACACTTTTTCTACTGTTTCTTGTGCAGTTTTTAAAGCTCATTTCATTTGGCTAATTATATTTTCTCTAGCTTTCACCGTTTTGATTATTTTTTTCTGATTCCAAATATATATAGTTTAATGTAGTTATCATCAAAAATGCGGTAGTTAGTTTGAAAATTTCGATTTTGCATGTAGTGATTATAAAAATTATATTTGAAAAGACTTTAGAGTGCCATATATGAAACAAATTTTACCTATTGCAAAATAAGAAAACAAAAGAATAAATAAATAGCAACCAAAATAATAGTTCGTTGACAAGCTAAAAAAACAATTGTTTTATAGCACTCCAAAGTCTGTTCGAATATGATTTTCGGAATTTTTCCCTTCGAAATCGAAATTTTTCAAATAACTATCACATTTTTTAAAACAACTATAGTAAATCATATATATTTGAAATCAGAGAAACAAAGCAATTTAATGAGCAATAGATTAAATATATGTTCCATTTAAAAAAACATTGGTTTGTGTTACAGTCGGACCCACTTAAATGCAACCCGCATAAATGCAAAGCCCGCTTAAACGTTCCCTATAGACGCCATGTATTTTTGCCCGCTTAATTGTAACCCGCTTAGGAGCAAAAACCGCATAATTATACACCTAAGTCATCTAAAAATACCCATATAAATGCAATTTGTTTGCAAAAAAAACCTTTTTTTTTACTACTTACGTTTACAAAGTAATTGTTTATTAAAAGATACATTCTTAACGATGAAATCTCGAGACAAAAATCAGCAAATTTACTTTAAATATAAACACATTATACAATTAACGTTCGTGTTTTTATAAACGGATATTAGGATGTATTTTGAAAATTATAATTTGACAACGGATCCAATTGAAGAAATAGAGAACCAAATATTATCACAAAATAAAAGTTTCATTCAAAAGGAAATTTCTGATTTAAAAAAAAATAGTAATATAAAATACATTGTTTTCCATTAATCTGTACAACTGATTTATTTGTTTGTTTTTCTTTATTTTTCTAAGATATAGTTTTAATCTGCATATGTAGTATATATCTTGATTCACGCGAACCGAATTTAATTGTAAAATTATTGCCTCTAAGTGGGTCCCCGCATAAAAGCAGAATTGTTGCATTTAAGCGGGCCCCGCATAAATGAGAAACTCTGAAAAAAAAACGGTGAAAGCTAGAGAAAATATAATTAGCTAAATAGAATCAGCTTTAAAAACTACATTGAAAACAATGAAAATAAAATGATCTTTTTCGATAGTCTACGAGATATGAGGCATTTTTGAACTCGCGAAAAAATGAAAAACCGGAAATAACTCGAAGACAAAAGAACATAGCAAAAATCTAATTTCACCTGCTGACTAGTCTCGAAAAAGACAGGAATGCACTAACCATTATTCTGTACGAGCTCTCCTTATAGGAGATACCCAGCAAAACCATCGAAAATGGGCCACCTGTACACATAAAGTGATTAATACAATTTTTCCCTTACTCTTTAAAATTTTGTGTTTTGAATTTATGTAATAACTTTTTGTTTGACCTTGAAACTTTTAAGGTCAGTCTAGTTCGGCTTATCATCCTGTATTTCGTTAAAGGTAATGTGGTCACCGTACACCGTATTACACTGGTCTGCGTGTTATTTTTTTTTTGTCTGAGGTCGAACTTTTTGTAACTGATTTTGGTTAAATGCTGTGTGCTGATTTCAAAAATGTAACTCATTTTTTTATATCAGAAAAATTTTTTTTGCTATACGTATAGTTTGAAAAAATTAGAATCCGATCTATATGACACTAAATATTTCGTACAAATTTAATTTAGCAAACACAAATTACAAATGTATTTATTTAAAGTGAGGCTATAATGATATTGCACTGCTATACAAAAAATTATTGTGGCAGGAAAGGTTTTTTCAAAGATTTTCTTATGTGCTTGACGTCTCGAACATCTCTTTTTAGGCACCATCAGTAGTCTGCCAGCATGTTTACGCCCCACCGGCCCTGATACCTCTCTTCCATTTCACGAATGTCCTGGTGAAAGCGTTCGCCTGGTTTTTTGCTAAATTCCCCACAATTTTGTGGGAAATAATCCAAATGCGAACTTAAGAAATGCATTTTCACAGACATTCGTGCACAAAAAGACTGAAAACTTTGTAATAGGCCTTCGATAACTTGTTGATAGTCTTGACTGCGGTAATTTCCTAAAAAGATTTGCACAACGGATTTAAATGCTAACCATGCATTTTTTTCATTGTCTTCCATATTTTGGTCAAATTCCTGGTCCTTCGTTTGTTCTCGGATTTGAGGACCATCAAAAATTCCAGATTTCAGTTTGATGTCATTCATGTATGGAAATTTTCGACGAAGAAAACTAAAAGCACGGCCTTCTTTGACAATAGCCTTCACATAGTTTTTCATAAGCCCTAATTTGATATGTAGCGGGGGCAGCAGTACTTTCTTTGGGTCCACTAAAGCGTGTGCTAGAACGTTATTTGAGCCAGTTTGTAAACCAGGCCTTACTTTCCACTAACGTTTTATATAGTGTTCTTTATCGGCTCGGCTGTCCCATAGACACCTAAAGCAAGAGTGTTTAGTATAGCCGCCTTGTAAGCCAAGCAATAAAGATATACCCTGAAAATAACAAAATAATTTAAAATTTCGTGAGGGTGCAGCCACATAAAGAACCTGATGTAATTTTTAGAGTGAAATATCCTTTAAGATTACGTACGGATTACATACCTTTAGATCTCCACATATTTTCCAGTTGTGGTCTCGATATTTCAGAGCGGTGAGTAATCGTTCCATATTATAATAACTTTCAGTCATTTGTACTGAATGACCTGTAACAGAAGAAACCTTGTTATCATTAAACAAGAGTACTGCCTTTAAGCTTTTGCTGGATGAATCGATAAACAACCTCCATTCGCTAGAATCATATCTTGAGCCTAAACTGTCAATTAGACCCTTAATATTTTTGCAGTAAACTAGTGCTGTATTTTTATCCTTTTCAAAAAAAAATCGAAACAGCCTCTCGGTCACGATACCAGTAGAATGTTGTTCCCGGAGCTAGTAAATTATTTTCACGAAGACGAGATCCTAACAATTGTGCAGACTGCTTAGGCAGATATAAGTCTCTCATCAAATGATTTAATTCACTTTACGTTAAAGGTTTCGGTTCATTTATTCCAGCAGTGCCCTGAAGAGCAAATTCATTATGTGCCTGCTCATCATCAGATTCTGAAGACAAGTCTGTGTATGTATTTGGTGAATCTGGAATTGGAACTTCTGGACCGTGACTAACAGGCCTTAATGCAGATGGCACGTCGGGATGCTTAACATGTTGGCGATTGTTTCTGTTAATTCCTAGAAAGTGAACTTTAAGACTATTTATTTAGCAAAATAATGGAAATTTTAATAACTCTTACCCTCGTATATTAGTCATACAAAAATAAGAATCAGTAGTACGATCTTTCCGTTCCCGCCAAATCATCGGTATGCCAAGAGGTAGGCTTCTTTGTTTCTTGGTGCTCCAGCGTCGCAAACTTTCTACGCATGTTTTGCAGCATACGTGAGGTGCGAATGACTTGTCTTGATCACCGAGTTTCATTCCAAAGTAGGCTAGGTACATTGTTTTCACAAAACTCGTGATGTTTGATTTACGATTAGGTAAAGTGAATTGTCCACATATATAACAAAACCTGTCTGGGTCATTTTTACATTTTTTTCTGTTCATTATGAAAATACTATCGTTCGTGCTCAAATGAAAATACACGTACTACCGCTCGGATAACTTAAGAACGACTGAAGCCACTTTGTGTCCACCGAGAGAATAGAAACAATTACTCATAACACTCTGTTTACGCGGCGTCGCCAGTAATTGCGAAATAGATGCTATTTTTTGCGATAGAATGAAAACTTGATCGAGCAAAACTGCACATTGTTCTGAATTTAGCATGCAAAAATGGTAATAAGTAACCTAACAGAACTATGACCTCAGAAACGTCGCAGACCAGTGTTATCGATGTTATCTCGGAAAGAAAATAATACTCTTGTTATTATTTAATAATAAATAAAAAATTTCATGAACAAAATTCAAAAATCCAATTAAATGTTTTGTTCCCGTTTCTGTTTTGTACTTGTTTGAATTGATTTTTTAATATTGAATTTACCATTTCTTGAATTAAATGATTCATATAAAAGTCCTAAAGTTGATTTTTCAACCTGTTTTTCCAAAATAAATCATCTTTTATAATTTCTTCTATAAATATCTCCTCAGGGCTCCAACCAACAAAATAACACTTTTGTTTGTTTGTTATGTGCAATTGTTCCAGTATTTGAAACATATGTAATGATGATTTGTCATAATTATATGTTTTAAATGCAGGAAGTTAATTGTCCATTGTCCAAAGATAATGGACAATTAACTTTCACTATGGCATCTTCCTCTATACCAAGACCGTGTGGACTAGCATCTAAAAAAATTCAACGTTTTTGCCGATAAACAATCCACAACTAATTGTGTAAACCATATTGTGTTGCCATTGTATCCCGAAATTCATTGTACAATAACCGCTTCACAAGACCATCGCGGGATCTGTCTTTTCTTTCTTTATTTTGCAGATTTCTCCAAACTTGGAAGCCGTGATTCGGACAGAGCGTTCCTATCTCTCTCAAAAACAAAAAAAAAGCAAAGGGCAAAGACAAAAAACATAAAAAAAAAAAAGAAAAAATGGACAAAAAAGACAAAAAAAAAAAGGAAAAAAAAAAAAAAACAAGGCAACAAAAACAAAATAAAACAAAAAACAAGAAACAAACAAGAAAAAAAAACCAAGCAAAAAAACAAAAAAAAAAAAACCAAAAAACACAAAAAGTAAAAAAACAAAAACAAAAAAAAACCAAAAACGACAGAGGGACAAGAGAAAAAAACAAAAAAACAAAAGGGCAAGAAAAACAAAAGAAAAAAAGCAAAAAAAAAGCCAAAAAACAACAAAGCCAAAAAGACAAAAAAAAAACAAAAAACAAAAAAAAAACAAAAAAAAAAAAAGTAAAAAAACAGCAAAACGAAAAGATTAAAAAACCAACACAAAAAACAAAAAAAAAATAATACGAAAGAACGGAAAAAAGAAAAGAACAAAAACCAAAAAAAAAGGCAAAAAAAGCAAAAAAAAAAAAAACAAGCAAACACAGAAACACAAGAATGAAAGGAAAACACGAGACAAAAAATAAAAACAAAAAAAAAAAAAAAACAAAACACCAACAATAAAAATAAGAAAAGACAAAAAAACAAAGCAAGGTACAAAACAAAAAAAGACAAAAAGACAAAAACAAAAAAAAAAACGAAAAAAAACAAAAAAGGCAAAAAAAGAAACAACAAAACAAAAAAAATAAAAAACATAAACAAACAAAAAAAAAACAAACAACCAACAAAACAAAAAAAACCGCAAAAATGTGTTAAAACAAACAAAAAACAAGAAAAAAAGAAAAAAACAAAATCAAGACAAAAATAAAAAAAAAAAAATACAAAAAAAAAAGAGAGAGATAGGAACGCTCTGTCCGAATCACGGCTTCCAAGTTTGGAGAAATCTGCAAAATAAAGAAAGAAAAGACAGATCCCGCGATGGTCTTGTGAAGCGGTTATTGTACAATGAATTTCGGGATACAATGGCAACACAATATGGTTTACACAATTAGTTGTGGATTGTTTATCGGCAAAAACGTTGAATTTTTTTAGATGCTAGTCCACACGGTCTTGGTATAGAGGAAGATGCCATAGTGAAAGTTAATTGTCCATTATCTTTGGACAATGGACAATTAACTTCCTGCATTTAAAACATATAATTATGACAAATCATCATTACATATGTTTTAAATACAGGCAGAATTGCACATAACAAACAAACAAAAGTGTTATTTTGTTGGTTGGAGCCCTGAGGAGATATTTATAGACCAAAGTATAAAAGATGATTTATTTTGGAAAAACAGGTTGAAAAATCGACTCAAGGATTTTTATATGAATCATTTAATTCAAGAAATGGTAAATTCAATATTAAAAAATCAATTCAAACAAGTACAAAACAGAAACGGGAACAAAACATTTAATTGGATTTTTGAATTTTGTTCATGAAATTTTTTATTTATTATTAAATAATAACAAGAGTATTATTTTCTTTCCGAGATAACATCGATAACACTGGTCTGCGACGTTTCTGAGGTCATAGTTCTGTTAGGTTACTTATTACCATTTTTGCATGCTAAATTCAGAACAATGTGCAGTTTTGCTCGATCAAGTTTTCATTCTATCGCAAAAAATAGCATCTATTTCGCAATTACTGGCGACGCCGCGTAAACAGAGTGTTATGAGTAATTGTTTCTATTCTCTCGGTGGACACAAAGTGGCTTCAGTCGTTCTTAAGTTATCCGAGCGGTAGTACGTGTATTTTCATTTGAGCACGAACGATAGTATTTTCATAATGAACAGAAAAAAATGTAAAAATGACCCAGACAGGTTTTGTTATATATGTGGACAATTCACTTTACCTAATCGTAAATCAAACATCACGAGTTTTGGGAAAACAATGTACCTAGCCTACTTTGGAATGAAACTCGGTGATCAAGACAAGTCATTCGCACCTCACGTATGCTGCAAAACATGCGTAGAAAGTTTGCGACGCTGGAGCACCAAGAAACAAAGAAGCCTACCTCTTGGCATACCGATGATTTGGCGGGAACGGAAAGATCGTACTACTGATTCTTATTTTTGTATGACTAATATACGAGGGTAAGAGTTATTAAAATTTCCATTATTTTGCTAAATAAATAGTCTTAAAGTTCACTTTCTAGGAATTAACAGAAACAATCGCCAACATGTTAAGCATCCCGACGTGCCATCTGCATTAAGGCCTGTTAGTCACGGTCCAGAAGTTCCAATTCCAGATTCACCAAATACATACACAGACTTGTCTTCAGAATCTGATGATGAGCAGGCACATAATGAATTTGCTCTTCAGGGCACTGCTGGAATAAATGAACCGAAACCTTTAACGTAAAGTGAATTAAATCATTTGATGAGAGACTTATATCTGCCTAAGCAGTCTGCACAATTGTTAGGATCTCGTCTTCGTGAAAATAATTTACTAGCTCCGGGAACAACATTCTACTGGTATCGTGACCGAGAGGCTGTTTCGATTTTTTTTTGAAAAGGATAAAAATACAGCACTAGTTTACTGCAAAAATATTAAGGGTCTAATTGACAGTTTAGGCTCAAGGTATGATTCTAGCGAATGGAGGTTGTTTATCGATTCATCCAGCAAAAGCTTAAAGGCAGTACTCTTGTTTAATGATAACAAGGTTTCTTCTGTTACAGGTCATTCAGTACAAATGACTGAAAGTTATTATAATATGGAACGATTACTCACCGCTCTGAAATATCGAGACCACAACTGGAAAATATGTGGAGATCTAAAGGTATGTAATCCGTACGTAATCTTAAAGGATATTTCACTCTAAAAATTACATCAGGTTCTTTATGTGGCTGCACCCTCACGAAATTTTAAATTATTTTGTTATTTTCAGGGTATATCTTTATTGCTTGGCTTACAAGGCGGCTATACTAAACACTCTTGCTTTAGGTGTCTATGGGACAGCCGAGCCGATAAAGAACACTATATAAAACGTTAGTGGAAAGTAAGGCCTGGTTTACAAACTGGCTCAAATAACGTTCTAGCACACGCTTTAGTGGACCCAAAGAAAGTACTGCTGCCCCCGCTACATATCAAATTAGGGCTTATGAAAAACTATGTGAAGGCTATTGTCAAAGAAGGCCGTGCTTTTAGTTTTCTTCGTCGAAAATTTCCAAACATGAATGACATCAAACTGAAATCTGGAATTTTTGATGGTCCTCAAATCCGAGAACAAATGAAGGACCAGGAATTTGACCAAAATATGGAAGACAATGAAAAAAATGCATGGTTAGCATTTAAATCCGTTGTGCAAATCTTTTTAGGAAATTACCGCAGTCAAGACTATCAACAAGTTATCGAAGGCCTATTACAAAGTTTTCAGTCTTTTTGTGCACGAATGTCTGTGAAAATGCATTTCTTAAGTTCGCATTTGGATTATTTCCCACAAAATTGTGGGGAATTTAGCAAAAAACCAGGCGAACGCTTTCACCAGGACATTCGTGAAATGGAAGAGAGGTATCAGGGCCGGTGGGGCGTAAACATGCTGGCAGACTACTGATGGTGCCTAAAAAGAGATGTTCGAGACGTCAAGCACATAAGAAAATCTTTGAAAAAACCTTTCCTGCCACAATAATTTTTTGTATAGCAGTGCAATATCATTATAGCCTCACTTTAAATAAATACATTTGTAATTTGTGTTTGCTAAATTAAATTTGTACGAAATATTTAGTGTCATATAGATCGGATTCTAATTTTTTCAAACTATACGTATAGCAAAAAAAATTTTTCTGATATAAAAAAATGAGTTACATTTTTGAAATCAGCACACAGCATTTAACCAAAATCAGTTACAAAAAGTTCGACCTCAGACAAAAAAAAAATAACACGCAGACCAGTGTAATACGGTGTACGGTGACCACATTACCTTTAACGAAATACAGGATGATAAGCCGAACTAGACTGAACTTAAAAGTTTCAAGGTCAAACAAAAAGTTATTACATAAATTCAAAACACAAAATTTTAAAGAGTAAGGGAAAAATTGTATTAATCACTTTATGTGTACAGGTGGCCCATTTTCGATGGTTTTGCTGGGTATCTCCTATAAGGAGAGCTCGTACAGAATAATGGTTAGTGCATTCCTGTCTTTTTCGAGACTAGTCAGCAGGTGAAATTAGATTTTTGCTATGTTCTTTTGTCTTCGAGTTATTTCCGGTTTTTCATTTTTTCGCGAGTTCAAAAATGCCTCATATCTCGTAGACTATCGAAAAAGATCATTTTATTTTCATTGTTTTCAATGTAGTTTTTAAAGCTGATTCTATTTAGCTAATTATATTTTCTCTAGCTTTCACCGTTTTTTTTCAGAGTTTCTCATTTATGCGGGGCCCGCTTAAATGCAACCATTCTGCTTTTATGCGGGGACCCACTTAGAGGCAATAATTTTACAATTAAATTCGGTTCGCGTGAATCAAGATATATACTACATATGCAGATTAAAACTATATCTTAGAAAAATAAAGAAAAACAAACAAATAAATCAGTTGTACAGATTAATGGAAAACAATGTATTTTATATTACTATTTTTTTTTAAATCAGAAATTTCCTTTTGAATGAAACTTTTATTTTGTGATAATATTTGGTTCTCTATTTCTTCAATTGGATCCGTTGTCAAATTATAATTTTCAAAATACATCCTATTATCCGTTTATAAAAACACGAACGTTAATTGTATAATGTGTTTATATTTAAAGTAAATTTGCTGACTTTTGTCTCGAGATTTCATCGTTAAGAATGTATCTTTTAATAAACAATTACTTTGTAAACGTAAGTAGTAAAAAAAAAGGTTTTTTTTGCAAACAAATTGCATTTATATGGGTATTTTTAGATGACTTAGGTGTATAATTATGCGGTTTTTGCTCCTAAGCGGGTTACAATTAAGCGGGCAAAAATACATGGCGTCTATAGGGAACGTTTAAGCGGGCTTTGCATTTATGCGGGTTGCATTTAAGTGGGTCCGACTGTAACACAAACCAATGTTTTTTTAAATGGAACATATATTTAATCTATTGCTCATTAAATTGCTTTGTTTCTCTGATTTCAAATATATATGATTTGCTATAGTTGTTTTAAAAAATGTGATAGTTATTTGAAAAATTTCGATTTCGAAGGGAAAAATTCCGAAAATCATATTCGAACAGACTTTGGAGTGCTATAAAACAATTGTTTTTTTAGCTTGTCAACGAACTATTATTTTGGTTGCTATTTATTTATTCTTTTGTTTTCTTATTTTGCAATAGGTAAAATTTGTTTCATATATGGCACTCTAAAGCCTTTTCAAATATAATTTTTATAATCACTACATGCAAAATCGAAATTTTCAAACTAACTACCGCATTTTTGATGATAACTACATTAAACTATATATATTTGGAATCAGAAAAAAATAATCAAAACGGTGAAAGCTAGAGAAAATATAATTAGCCAAATGAAATGAGCTTTAAAAACTGCACAAGAAACAGTAGAAAAAGTGTTGACTTTATTTCAAAAGTCTACGAGATATAAGGCATCTTCGAAATCTCGAAAAACGAAAAACAGGAAATAACTCGAAAACAAAAGAACGTAGCAAAAATCTAATTTCATCATCTGACTAGTCTCGAAAAAGTAGGATAGGAATGTACTATCCATTATTTTGTAAGAGCTATCCCTGTAGGAGATACCCTGCAAAACCATCGAAAATGGTCCACCCTCTACAAAAAGTACCACGGAGAGATTAGTCGGTAAAGTAGGGTTCAACATTTAGTATTAGAAAAATATTTTTACTTTGTACATTATACATAAATAAACCTAATGGCCCCTTTATACTCTAGCGACGTAACGCAAAGTTGACCGAAGAACGAAAGTGTAAAGGTTTTCCTCGCTCCGCTTCGTGCTAGGCTAATTTCTTTTTGGAGACGGTTTTTTGTTCCGAATTAACGGAAAACGAGGTACCAGTCACTCATTCTCGGTACCGTGAAGTAACACGAGAATGTGGATGGCAGTCCTCTCCCCGTACAACTTCAGCGAGGATCCTCGACGAAGGTACTTCTCGAAAGTGTAAGAGGCCATAAAAAGACTTGAGAAAACCGGAAAATTAGCTGAAATTTACATTTATTAAAAATAGAGTACAGTACAGAACAAAAAAATTAAAAAGAGTACATTTTCTGTTAGAAAAATTATACAGTACAACACTTTGAAATACAGTACTGTACTGTATAATAGAGTACGTATGGTCACCGTACTTATACCTCTCGAACGTTTGGCGAATACTTTTACTTCCAAATATACCGAACGCTGTAACTTGTTTTTTTTATCTATGCACTACAATTCTGACATGGTTTAGCTATACAGTCAGATATCTGTCTCATTTCGAACTTTTCAGTGTTCGTTTTTTATTTAGTCTGCGTTCAGCTGTCACTCAGAGAGATACATTGTAACGTGCGCTCGATATTTTCATTTATAAAGTTTAAAGGTATTCTTCTTACGCATTTTGTAAAAAAATTTGGTGGTTGTATCCCATTTGTATCTTATTTTTGTCCTAAGCCAGAGTGAAACAAAACGTGATTTACATCTACTCTTCTTGTAAGAGTTTAAATTAAAACATACCGCAGCTCAAGCTTCAAGAAATGTTAATCAGGCATTCAGAGATGGATCCAACAATGAAAAAAATGCTCGATATTTTTTCCAAAAATTTCGTTCTGGCAATTCGAGTATCGTCAATGAGCCTCGAGGAAGACCAGCAGACCATATTGATAACGAGAAATTAAGGACAACTGTGGAATCGGATTCACATACAACTAGTCGAACACTTGAGTCTAAACTAGGAACTAGTCATACAGCTGTGTTAAAACATTTGCTTGCATTAAATAAAGTCAAAACATTGGACTCATATGTGCCGCACGAATTGACGCAAGTGCAGATGATGATGCAAAAGCAAGTGCGCATCTTTGTTGCTTCGCAATACACGATTGCCATTTTTACACCAAATCATCACTTGTAATGAAAAGTGGATTTTGTATGATAATCGAAAACGATCAAACAAATGGGTAGATAAGAATACACCCCCAGGACACACACCGAAACGGCAATTTCATCATAAAAAACTTATGGTCAACATATGATGGAAATGCCTAAGGAGTGATCCATTATTCCTTTCTACAACCAGGCGAATCTATAACAGCAATGTCGTATTGTCGTGAAATTGAAGTCATGCTTGCGAAACTTATGAAAAAACAACCAGCACGACCACATAAAGCTTCAATTACTGTTGACAAATTAACTTCTCTACAAAATGAAATTTTACCACATTCTCGTAATTGTGAATTATTTTTAAAAGAAAAGAAATACAATAACCAAAATGATATTATAAAAGTCTTTGAATTGTTTATTAACTCTAAAACTTCAGATCTTTTCAAAAAGGCATATATGATTTGCCCAATCGATGGCAAAAAGTCTTAAATGTCAATGGAAGTTATTTCAATTGAGTACAATAAATAATGTGAAAAATTGCGCTTTTCGTTTTTTCTTTTCCTTCAACGCCCGTTTCATAGTTTCCAACTTAATACACCCAAACCAAATCATAATACATTGCTGGAGACCGTTAGACACCTCTAACCACTAATTTTCTATTTTTATATTACATTTATTATATTTTATTAGTTTACTTTTAATCTGTAATCTATTAGTAGTATTTTTTCATTTATTTAATTTTATTATACAGTGTGTCCCAGGATCGAGTTGACAAGAGGAAAAAATCTTTATTTTTAATTTTATCAAAATAGTAGATTATGTTATTAGGCGTAAAACTGGAACTCTGTGTGCTGAAGCTGACTGTGAAGCACACAAAGACCGTTTTGCGCCGAATGACATATACTAGTTTATCTTCAAACGTCTTAATTTAACAAATTTTAATATTGAAAAGTTTTTAAAAATTAAAATTTTAACTTATCACAATATCTTGGAAGTACTGTTTCCATGGCGATGCAAAAAAAAAGAAAATTCAAACAACGAAAAAAATTTAACGCCATTGACAGATTTGATCATTTTATTTGCGTAAGCTTATAAAAAAGGAAAAAAACACGTATGCACACAAAATGCTATCTTTACCTTGTCATTTGAGTCTGTCTGTCACTTTTGTGTCGTTTGAAGATAAATGTCATTCTTTAAAAAAAGTTCTGCTTGTCGAGAAAATGAGATTACCATAAAAAAAAATTTGTATCCGATTCCATGATTTTCTAAAATTAAGAAAAAACGAAAACTTCTAGGTAAAAAAAATATATAATACTACAGTCTGACAAGTAAGAGCGTGGTCGACTTTACCGACAGTTAATGAAAGATTTCGCTCTAATTCCTTCGCGAGCCGATAGAGGGAAGCTTTGTCCTTGATGCATTGTCAACAAAGGTTCAGTTGTCGTTGATCTTTTGAAAGCGAATCACGTTAAACGCTATGAGTTCTAAGTACGCGTCGCGCTACGAGGCTGTGTTCCTTTGCATCCACCCGAAAGGTCCCAAAATGTTGCAATCAGAGGCTGCTAAATATATGAGAAAGTCGAAGGCATTTGTACAGAAGTGGATACAGCGATATAAAGTGGCTAAAAATGTCGATGATTTACCAGAACGTGGTTCGATAGGAAAAGTGAACAAAAAAGATGAAAAAAGAATAGTGAATCTGTTTTCGCGGAATCCTGCTTCAACACTGCGGCAAGGACAAGCAAAATTAATTGCAAAAGGTTTAGATATATCCTACGAAACTATCCGAACACTTCTTCGTACTCATGATCTGAAATGGCGCAACACAATGAAGAAGCCTCTGTTGACTGGAAAACATGTGACAAAGCGACTCGCTTGGGCGCATGAGAATACTGATAGACATTTTGAAAATGTCATTTTTACTGATGAATGTTCTATATGGGCACGTTCTGTCCTCACGCGTGCCTGGTCAACTTCCACCAATAGGCTTGTTCAGCGGACCGTAAAACATGGAATAAAGGTGCATCTTTGGGGCTGCTTCTCAACGCAGGGATTCGGCACTTTGTACCTCTTTACTGACAACCTAAATGCCGAGAAAATGATAAAAATCTACAAAAAGGCTTTACTGCCATCTGCCAAACGATGGTTCATCACAAAAAATGAAGATTGGATTCTGCAGGAGGACAACGATCCTAAACACCGCAGCAAGCTCTGTACTCAGTGGAAGACTCAATCTGGCATATTGAAAATGTGTGGGCATATATTAAACAGAAGCTTCGTGGAAGACGCACATACAATTTGAAGCAGTTGTCTTACGAAATTCGTCGGATCTGGAGATCCTTGCCACTAGAATACGCCGTCAAATTAGTAGAAAGCATGCCTCGGAGATGCCAGGCAATTATCGACGCCGGTGGTGACTGGACACATTATTGACCGAATTGCATCATTGTTTGTAATGTGTACAATGCATATATAAATATGAAAGTTTCATAAAATAATTTTTTTTATAAATTAACACGACCACGCTCTTACTTGACAGACTGTAAATAATAGATAATATATAATAATAAATTTTATCTACGACTTATATATAAAGTGACTATTATACGTGTGGTTTTTGCAATATAATGTCCTATATTATTTCCTACAATTTTCTGATTGGCTTACGAGAGGGAATAATGGTCATTATTCCCGCTCGTAAGCCAATCAGAAAATACTATTTTTCTTAATTTTCTCTAATGTTAAAAAAACCATGGTAACTACAAAAATTCTAAAGTATCCGTCTTCGTGTGATTTTGAATCATAGTTGCTATGAAATGCCATGCCATGGCAACGAAAAAAAAATCAATAAAATGACATTTCAAGTTGTGTGTTGTATTAAAATGGAAAGTGATCAAGAAGAGAGCTTTCCCTGTACACCGCCTGAAATTGTTAAAAACGCACAAATAACATCATTAGAGTTGTTACCCAAAAAATCAAGGGAAATTTATAACAAAACATACCAAATTTTTATGCAATGGCGTATTAAAAAAGAAACAAGTTCATTCTCAGAAAACGTATTATTAGCTTATTTTGCCGAATTAAGTGATAAATACAAAGCTTCTTCAATGTGGTCATTCTATTCCATGTTAAGGGCTGTTTTGAAAATTAATCACAACGTGGATATTGAAAAATTTGGTAAGCTTCGTTGTTTTTTGAAAAGAAAATCAGAACACTATGAACCGAAAAAATCTAAAACATTGACATCCGAGGAAATAAGAATATTCATTACAAAAGCACCTGATGAAATTTATCTTTTGCACAAGGTAAAATTGTGAAAAACTACATATATTTGATATCTAACATTATAATTGTTTTAAGGTTATCTTGATTATTGGAATTATGGGTGCCTGTCGTAGTATTGAACTTTATGAAATGCAAATCCAAGATGTGAAAGACCTCGGTACAACATTATTAATAACTATACCAACAACAAAAACCAAAATTGTGAGAACATTTACTATTTGTGACCATTTTTACAACATTGTGAAAAAATATATGGATCTTCGTCCATCCCATGTAAAAATCAGTTCATTTTTTCTAAATTATCAAAAATCTAAATGCACCATACAAAGAGTCGGGAAAAACAAATTTGCGACAATAGGAAAGCAGATCGCAATTTATTTAGAACTGCCAAATCCAGAACAGTACACAGGCCACTGCTATCGCAGATCTTCAGCGACGTTATATATAGATGGAGGTGGCGATATAACAGGTCTAAAACGTCATGGTGGCTGGAAATCCACTCAGATCGCCGAAGGATACATAGACCAGTCTTTGAGCAATAAGCTGACCACAGCCAACACCATTTCCAAACAAGTATTCGACAAGGAGGAAGCTTCCACTTCGAACTCTGCTGGTTATGGTATTAATGATACCATAACTATTGAAGCCGATAAAGAAAATATAAATAATGTAAATTCACGGCGGTTCCCTAACATACAGTTTATCAATTGTACAAATTGTAACATTCAGTTTATTGAAAAATAAAATTACGATAGGGGTATTCATGTCAATTTCGTATTTCGTAGTTTCGTAGTCTCGTATTATTTTGCGTATTTTCGTAATTCAATTGACATGAGCGACAATTTCTATATTCGTCGTAAGACATTTTTCGTAACCTATAATATATGTTGTTTCATACTACCTCACTAGAATTACTATAGCAGATAATAGTGTCGTTACCATGGTACCGAAAAAAATAAATAAATCCCCACTTTTAACTAATAGTTCAAAAGTGTCCGTTTTCTGTGTGATTTTATAAACAAAAATGATGATGAAGGTAAATGTTCTTGTACATCACCAATATCTGTACATTTAGAAAAAAGTCGTAGATAAAGTATAGTATACAACTCGTTAAAATGAGTGCTATTATTACCTCGAATGATTACAACACTCGCTCACTCCGTTCGCTCGTGTTGTAAACTTCATTCTCGGGAATAATAGCACTCATTATAGCGTCGTTGTATAATATACTATTGTGCAAGTATGCAGTATTTAACAAAAAAATCAAGACAGCTGATTTATTAGTTTTTATGGTAACATCTTATTAATATCTATCAGAATTTTGACGTTGTGGTTACAAAAAATGTTGACTAAAGAAGGACGAGTTTATTTGGTACAATGTTATGGGATTGGGAATGTATCGTATAGATACGCAATAGATCCTTTTCCTGAAAAATTTCCCAATTCAACTGTTTCAAGGGAAGCAGTGAGAAAATTGATAAAAAATTCAATGAAACTGGATCCGTAATGGACACAAAAAAGAGAAGAAAACATACGATAATGACGTCTCTACAATATTAGCAGCGGGGTCTGTTTTGAAGATCCTCAATTATCTTCAAGAAAACGTGCAGTAAGACGGAATATCAGTAAAAGTTCATTTCAAAGAACTTTCAAGAGAATCAAGGTCCGGCATTTTAAGCCTAAGTTCTTGCACTCACTTGAATTTGGAGATGAAGAGAGACGTTTAGATTTCGCTTTATGTATAGGAGAAAATTATATTGCAAACAACAATTCCCACAGATTCAATTTCTTCACGGATAAATCTACTTTTTGTACAAACGGTCATGTATCGCAGAATAGTCGATATTGGGCTTTCAGTAACCCCAATTACGTAATTAACCGCTTGAGTCCGGTCACTTGTCGCATGCCAAAAAGACGGCGCAGCCCGATAGCGCTTCTCCTGTTTTGTATCGAGAATCCGAAAACGCTGCTGTTGATAGTATACATTATTGCTTACCACTGTGTGTTATTTATTTATTTATTAGTAGGAAAAATCTTTTTCTCAATACTAACAGTTGAAAGTAGACTTTACTAATATCTTAATGGTCGTGAAGAAAAGACATTTTTTCTTCACTAGTGAGGAAAAGTGTCTTTTCTTTTAGTTTCTATAAAAAATGATGTTCAACAAGTTTTTTTTGTGGGACAAAGTCGACGCAATTGTTTTTCTCAATATCACACATTTGGAATATAAGAAAAAAAACAAACAAAAAAACGGAGAATTAAAATACCTCTATCTTCAATTAAATTATATATTAATTATTCCCAGTGATTCAATTTAAATTAATTTCGGTTCACAGATCGTCTACTTTAATGAAACCCAACTGAACTCGTCAAACACCAAATCGCAAATGTCTCGGGTCTAAAATTTTGCGACGCAATTCGGCCTCGAAGATGTTTCTTTGAAGAACGAGAATTTCTATATATATATATATATATATATTTAGATATAGAAAATTCCTATGTATACAGAAATAGATGTAAGGTCAAACGTCTAGAAAACAATACAATGTTTAATTTATAAACAATAATACTATACATACATACATATATATACATATACATTAGACTGTATCAGAAAAATTGACTATTTTTTTTTTCAAAAGGCACCCTGCAAATATTGTTCAGGATGTCGAAACAATGGGCCTGTGAAAATATCAGCTCTTAATTTTAATATTTACAGGTGCCTCATCGCGATTTTCTATTTCCCATTTGATTAACATGGGAATAAGATTCTCTTGCACTTTGGAATTTTATAGCTCGAATTTTATAGGTCGAACCAAAAAATTGGATATCGTCGGATTCACTGCAATCTGATGGCAGTAAAATTTTTTAAACCAGTAAATCTTCAGCTAGTACTGGTTTTGTAAGTTTCAAATATTTAAGAAACTTGTAAATGATCTATTTAACGAATTCTCTTGACATGATTATTTTTACTTGAAAAGTTTTTAAATTCAAATTTTTTCGCGCCTGATTTTTGCGCCACTCGCTTATATACTAGAATTTGGAATTTTCCTAGTGTTGGACCATTGCAAATTACACCTATGAAATACAATATCAGCGCCACCACGATACGGGTTTTCCTGAATTCGCTGCGAGCTTTTATTAGTTTCAACTCGCGGCGTATTTCATGCTTTCATTATCCCCTCTAATTACCAGTAATTATTACAATGACAGTAGTCTAACCTGGTTGTTCTCATGTATTTAATGTATATTGTTATAACCGATTCATTGAAATTGTGCATTTTATCTGAAAAATGTCAAACAAAGATAATAAAAAAAAATATATGAACTTGGTTGGTTTCGAGTCTGTAAACTTAATGACTCAAGGCAGCCCAGAAATCGTGATATAAAACCCTTAAACATGTTTTCTACATCTTTGTAAGTATTATCTTTCAACTATTTTCATTTGACAGATTCAGGATTGCCTCTCTTCCAAAAATAGGCAGCTAGCATGACATCCATTTCTTCAAAACGTTCTGTTTCCGGATTCGGAGAAGAATTACTTTAGCAATCTACTCCCAAAAAAATAAAAATCATGACCCCAGCCGTCATATCTGCGCTCGATAGAACAAAAACAACAGATAGAAACGCATGGCATATCATTGCTGCCACTGTTTCTGCCCTAGGAATTGATATAAATCAAGTACCAAGTCCTAGTACAATTCGTCGTCATCGTATAGAAGGACGACAACGGATTGCTAACGATTTGAAAGAAAATTTAAAAACTGCTTCTAGTTTAGTTGTACATTGGGATGGTAAAATGCTACCTGATATTGTTGGCACAAAAAAAGTTGATAGACTCCCGATCATAATATCTGGTATGAATACTAAGCAATTATTAGATGTACCTAAGTTGGAGAGATCGACCGGAGTAAATCAAGCTTTAGTTGTTGCTTAAACACTAAACGAGTGGAATGTTACAGAACGAGTTAAGGCTATGTATTTTGATACACCTTCGGTAAACACAGGTATTTCGATAGTTATGTAACATGGTTTTGAAATATGGACGGTTTTCTATTGAAAAAATAATTTGTCTTTGAATCTTTTTTCACAGAAATGTCATTCAAAAGTTACTGGGAAATTAATGAATATTTGCAATTCTTTACTCTTTTTCAATTACATACATTTGCACTGCTCACAATTTTTTTTCCATTCAATTTCGTGTATCAATTGCCAAAAACCATATCAATAAAATCAAAAATTTGTGGCACTTTAGAAGAATACAACGGAACTTGCGTCTTACTAGAGCAGAAGCTAAACAAAAAATTGTTATATTTAACATGTCGTCACCATATCTTTGAGCTCGTACTCAGAAGCGTAATTGAATGCGTTTGGCCAATTACAAAATCCCCAAATGTCGCTATTTTTGAACGTTTCCGGATTAAATGGGAAAAAAATAGATAAAAATAAATTTATGACCGGTATGGAAGATGAATTTGTCAAGAATGTCATTAGTAATAAGCAAACTAAAATGCTGCAAGATATTCAAGAGCGTTTGCAGGTAAATTATTGATTCTAATGATGGTTTTTAAAATTCTTAGTAATAAAGATAAAAAATAGCTTTATTAAAAAATACTAGATTATGTTATTAGGCGTAAAACTGGAACTTTGTGTGCTGAAGCTGACTGTTGCTGCCGAACGCTAGTGAGGCAGACATGTCAGCTGAAGCACACAAAGACAGTTTTGCGCCGAATGACATATACTAGTTTATCTTCAAACGTCTTAATTTAACATTTTTTAATATTGAAAAGTTTTTAAAAATTAAAATTTCAACTGATCACAATATCTTGGCAGTACTGCTTCCATGGCGATGCAAAAAACAAAATTCAAACAACGAAAAAAATTAAACGCCAGTGACAGATTTTGTCATTTTGTCTGCCTAAGCTTATAAAAAAAGAAAAAAGCGCCTAGGCACACAAAATGCTATTTTTACCTTGTCATTTGAGTCATAAAAACTGTCACTTGTGACGTTTGAAGATAAAAGTATTTTTTATTTTTATACTAATCTTTAATGTATTATTTCAGCATCAATATGTAAGAGATGATTAACAAGGAGCTGTTAGAGTTGGCATATATATTTTTAGGTGGGACTCCAACTCAAGGAATAAAATTTAAAGCTCCAGGCGCAAACCATCATGCACGTTGGTTTGCTAAAGCTTTATATTCTTTGAAAATGTTTATGTTCCAATCTCAATTTCACTTGAAATCAACAGAATCGAATGGATTGCGACATATTCGTTTGTTTGTGGCTCAATTTTATATCACAGCATGGTTTGATGCTCCTCTGGCAATAAAAGCACCATACAACGATTTGCTATTTGTACAGAAGTTAATATCATACAAAAACATACATAAAAAGATTTCGAGCGATGCAATCCTTAAATTTTCGAACTATTTATGGTATTTATCAGAGGATCTCGCTGCCTTAGCTCTCTTTGATGACAATGTATCGAATGAAGATAAGAGAAAAATGGCTCTTGCTGTTCGAAATAACGAAAGCTCTTCTAAAAATCCAAGAAGATTCATAACAAAAAGTCTCGATGACATTTCAACAAAAATTATTAGTGACTTCGTCAATAAAAAATCTGTATTATTATTTGAAAAATTTGAGTTATCTTATGATTTCTTAGATAAGGATCCAGAAGTTTGGAGATTAAATGAAAACTACATAAGCTGCGAGAAAGTATTAAGTGAACTGAATGTGATTAATGATGTTGCTGAAAGAGGAGTGGCATTGATTCAAGAATATAATAACTGCTTAACAAAAAATGAAGAACAGAAACAATATTTGTTACGTATTGTTGAAGATCATAGACAGAAAATTTCCAGTTGCACTAGAAGTGCCTTTTCAGCAGCTTATACAGCGACATAAAAATAATTGTAAATTATTAAAACTACTTGACTGATACTTGAACAATTATTTTAAACAATTTATTTGGACTATAATTAAATAAAGCATTTTATTGTTATTCACTATTATCGAGATTTTAATATGATTCCAATTACAATACAGTTTTAAGAAGTAAGCCATATTTATTATATCAAAATTTTGATAAATACTGGTACTACATAAGCTGTGCATAAATTTTAGACCTCACGTAAATAATCAAGTTACTTAAATAGTTTAAAAAAAGTTTCTTAAATATTTGAAACTTACAAAACCAGTACTAGCTGAAGATTTACTGGTTTAAAAAATTTTACTGCCATCAGATTGCAGCGAATCCGACGATATTCAATTTTTTGTTCGACCTTTTCACGTAGATCTATTAAATTAGTTTTTGCAGACGTAAAAAATAAATTTTTCCCCGATTTTATATTTTAAGAGGCTGTAGTTACTAAACTATGAGAGTTACGACAAATTGTTTAATAACAAAGATTGATGGGAATAAAATGTCCTACAAAATTGTTCCTGACATTTTTTATCCATTTTCAATAGTTTGGGCGCTAGATGAGATTTAACGTTATTTTTATGAAATTTTAATATAAGAAGCGATTTGTGAAGAAATCTGATCGAGTTACGGACTCGACTCAAAATCGGAATTAAGAGCTACAATGCGGCTCAAAATTTTTGTTTTTCTACCGACTACAAGATTTTCAGGTGGGAGTTGAAAAAAAAAATTTCAACTCCCACTAAGAGAAATAAAAGTCCCAATAACGTGTACATCTGACGATATAAGAACGACCCCCTCCTTCTTCGTCGACGGAAGGCTCTATTGCAATGTTCAACTGTCGTCCGGTAAGTTTCCCACTTTGTATATTTTTATTATTTAAATTACCGTATATGACGTTTCAGAAATTAAAATGTTTGTATCTTTCACAAATTAATTTATTCCAAAACATACCATAAAATTTTGATTATTTTTATCGTTTTGCCCAACACAGAAAAATTTTAATTCAATGAATTAAATGCTGATTAAAACAAAAAAAGCAACAAAGAAAATGACAATTAATACGATTAGTATAAATACATGTTTATGCGTGACCTTGTTTATGTTTACTATTTTAAGAGCCATGCATGTTTACAGTGTTTAACGACAGCAATAAACATCTGTGGAATGTCAAGATTGTTTACGATAGAGATTAATGAACTCTCATTTCACGCACAATTTGAATTTAAATTTTTGGCTATGTTTAAAGAAATTAAGTAATGAAAAAAACATATTCGAATTTCATGTATCGAGAACATTCTTTTGGTAGTAGTTGCTTTGATGTGCGGATAATTATATGACACACGGGTTAAATTTTCCATATTTCCCGATTAGCTAGAATCTTTGTGGGGTCCTGGGTCCTTCTTATATCGGCAGATGTACACGTTCTTGGGACTTTTATTTCTCTTAGTTGACGGCTAATGGGAGATCTCGCAGCCCTCCCCATTTAGAAAAAATACCCTGTATATATATAGGTATATACAAAAATTAATACCTATAAATCGTCGTTAGTATTAAAAAAAATATTGTACTTTACACGGTGGGAAGTGTCTTTTCACACTCGCGGATTTGCATCACTCGGCCTTCGCCTCGTGATCCAAACCATCCGCTCTTGTGAAAAGTGGCACTTTCCCACCTTGTAAAGTAAATAACTATTCCTTGTTTTATAGGAATTAGAAATTGTTTTCATTTGTTTACCAAGTGTTATACTGATAATTACGAAATACACCATGTCAAGCTCTGATTCATCGGCAAGTGACTATGTTATGAGAAGTGATAATGAAGAGTGTAGTAATGACCTTGAAAGTGATAGTGGAAGTGACATCACCATTCGTTCTAAGAGATTACGAGTTATTAGTGATAGCAGTGATGATGATGAAGTAACTGCAAGTACCTCCGATGACGATATTATTGATGAGTTTTTACCCGTGGACACAATTTTTTCGAACGAATCGAATACTTTTTCTGAAGTACCTGGTCCAAAGCATGCCCCTCCTCCTGATGCGAAATCAATTGAATATTTCAATAATTTTTTTTCAATTTCGCTCTTCACTACAATGGCGACAGAAACGAATCGCTATGCCGAGCAATTTTTGAATTCCAGAAGAAGATTAGGACGACATTCACACGTGAAATCCTGGGTGCCAGTAACTACTACTGAAATGAAAGCATTTGTTGCGGTTCTGTTTGAAATGGGCATAACAAAACGACCATCAATAAAGTCCTATTGGAGTAAAGGTTCGAGAAACATCCCGTGGTTTGGCAAAATGTTTGCTAGGGATAGGTTTCAGTTGATTTTGAAATTTTTCCACCTGGTCGACAATAACAGTTTAGCGCCATCAGGACATCCAAATTACGATCCGTGTGGTAAATTCAACTGCATGGTGGACTACGCGAAAAAAATCTTCCGAGAACAATATACGCCACACTGTCAGATGAGTATAGACGAATCTTTAATTGGTACTCATTGCCACTCTATTATAAAGCAGTATCTTCCCAACAAAAAACATCACAAATGCGGAATCAAGTTTTGGATGATGTGTGATTCTATTTCAAATTATTGTTTGGGATTTTTTTTGTTATACCAAATTTGCTGGTTGAACGTGAATTTTCTAATGTCAAATGTGTAACTGCACGCTCCAAAAATCCCCAACTATGTGGTATGACGTTTGGAAAATTTATAAAATAACATTCTAATTCATTACAAAAATTATTTTGAAAGTCACAGAAGTTCTTAAAAAAGCCGAACGTACAAAACAATCGTAATAATATAAAATTTTGAGGTTACAAAAAAATATGTAAACAAACTCCTAGGGACTTTTGGAGCGTGCAGTTGCACATTTGTCGTTTGAAAATTCACGTTCAACCAGCAAATTTGGTATATCAAAGTGCAAAGTCAAACGATGATAAAGATGAAATAAAAAAGAATGGTCTCGGTTATGTAGTGGTTGAGAAATTGTTGACACTAGGAGATTACATGAATAAAGGATGCCATATATACATAGATAATTTTTTCACAAGCATTCACCTTGCCGAAGCTCTGTCACAGAAAAACACATATCCAACTGGCACCATTCGGAGAAATAGAAAACAAATTCCAAATGAAGCAAAATTTGCACAAACTGGTCATCCGAAGTATTTCAAAAGCAACAAAATATTTATGTGCTGTTACCGAGACAAAAAATCTAAAAAAAATCCCGTCATATTGATCTCCACCAATTGCACAACGGAAAATATAACCGTTACAAAGAAGCAAGGAAATATTCAGTATGTAAAGGAAAAACCAATTATTATTCACACGACAAATTTATGAACGGACATGATGTTATAACGGACAAAATTTTATATATTTATCTCGATGAAAGGCGAACTCTCAAATACTGAAAGAAAGTTGTTCTTAACATTTTTGCCAGAATGCTGCTAAACGCTTAAATAATAAATTCGGAAAATTGTCGTGGTACAAAATTAACTAGATTGCAATTTACTTCGAACATTATTGACACTATAGAGGAGGAATGGTTAGCAAGCAAAAATGCC
Source organism: Epicauta chinensis (assembly GCA_021725515.1). NCBI lineage: Eukaryota > Metazoa > Arthropoda > Insecta > Coleoptera > Meloidae > Epicauta > Epicauta chinensis. The sequence goes on along the minus strand of JAEDXX010000364.1, from coordinate 33,709 downwards.
ACAGGAACATCACCAATAAGTAAAAAGTTTTCTTTAGAAAAATTGCCTGGGCGAAATTTGCGGCAGTGTGATGTATGCAGTAATAAAAGTGGTAATGGAATTAAACGATCCATCTTAATTTGCGCTATATGTAAAAAAGGAATTCATGGAATTTGTGCAGCAAAACATTTTTGTTACAAGTGAAAATAATTTTTTTTTATCAAAAAAACTTGTTACATAACAATTAGTGGTAATAATAACCATTTTCATTGTTTCCCAAAAAAAATACTACGCATTTCATCCCGGACTTTTAACATATGCATAAGAAAATTCTCCCGTACTCAAACGGTTAATAAGAGGAGCCAACGTTATCAAAAAGTTAATGTCTGTTGTGGAATTTTCTACAATAAAATTGTTGGTCCATATTTCATTGAAGAAAATTTAAACCCAAACGTCTACTTGCATATTCTGGAAACATTTGTTTTGCCATTTTTGGACAACCTGGAGCCAGATATTCGGAAAAATGTGTTTTGGGAACAGGACGGATGTCCTGCACATTCCACTGTTCAAGTGAGACCATTTTTACATAATCATTTTCCTCAAAGATGGATAGGTAGATTTGGTCCGATAAATTATCCTGCCAGATCACCTGACATTACACCCCTAGACTTGTTTCTTTGGGGTGGTTTAAAACAAAAAGTCTACTCAAATGGTTTGCCACATGATAGACAAATATTGAAGGAGCGTATACAAGCAGCAGTAAAAGAACTAAATACGCCGCAAACGATTCGGAATGTGTATAGCGAATTTATTAAGAGTGGAAAATGCGTTGAAATGGGTGGTAGCTACGTAGAAACTCGATATCTGCAAGATGTTTCCATCACGACTAATAATTAAATACTGCATCAATTACCTATTTTACATAGAAAAGTTTTCTTTTTTTCTTAATTTTATAAAATCAAGCAATCGGATTCAAGATTTTGTTACCGTAATCTCATTTCCTCGACAAGCGGAACTTTTTATAAAGAATGACTTTTCGACGTAAAATCAAAAATAAAGATTTTTTCCTCTTGTCAACTAGATCCTGGGACACACTGTACAACTTTAATACTAATCAATAATGTTTATTAATAACATTTATGTACTAGCGTGACATAAAATATCATTTTATAGGTAAAATTTGAGTATTATAAAATATAGTAACACAAATTCTGTAAGGCTATATGGCACCAATAAAAGTAGTTGACCAACGATAAACACTTCTTTTGTGGAATCTGCAAATTACCCAGGCCCTATAATAAATCATGTTTAGAATACTTGTGTACAGGTCCGGATTCGATCAGTATGGGTTAATACAATAAACAGAATATTTTTTAAACGGAAATACTTATTGTCCACACATAAGTTGGAAATTCCTAGGAAAATACGGAGACCCGAGGAGCACATTCTATAGGGCCTAAAAATATATGGAATTTTTATAATTTTATGTTTCGGTAATTTTTTTTAAATCCCAAACTGGTCGAAGAAATAATGATAGAACAACAGGAACTGGTCTAATGGTTTACAACCAGAAAATGTTGTCTAGTGTATACAAGTTAGCTTTAACATTAGTGCAATATAGCCTTATAGAATTTGTGTTACTATACTTCATTATATCACTCAGTATATAATAATTCCATTATATCACTGAGTATATGAAACACTCAATAACTCAAAATCAAGTAGAACAACAACTGGTTACTATGGAAATGGAGAGAGGAAATGTTGGATTCAAGGTAGTACCTTCACCAAGTGGGTTTTCTTAGGATTTTTTTGAAAATTTTGTCAGATTAATCTTCAAATGAATCTGCCTCGATCGGTGGAAAAATGAAATTTCTGTACTACACAGTTTCAGAGATATTGAATTTCAAAGTTCGAGTTTTTGACGCTCTTATACATTACGCTATCCAAAATACCGAATAATTTACGCACAAATATAATTGTGTCAGAAACATTTCTTAAGATTATTAAAAAACTAACTTAACATTAAATAAAAATCAACGATTTTTTTAAGAAAAATAATTCATCGTTACTGCACAGTTTTTAAGATATTAGTAAATAAATAATGAAAGATTTGTCACATTTCAGTAGTGGAAGGGATACACTAATAACAAGCTGGCAACAATGCACCATTATCGATGTGTTGAGTAACGTTTTTTTGCGTATTTTTGCTTCGGCCATTGTCGAAATAGCTTTCAGTCGTTGATTTAGGACTTTTTGCTTAATTAGTTTTCCTTGATGATAAATTTTTTGGGACATTTTATTTGAAAAAATTCTGAAACTCGGCAGTGTTCCAGATTTTTCAAACAAGCGGCTTCTCGTTCGGGATTAGCTAGAAATGGTACATAAACAACAAAAAGTTTCGGGCTTAGGAATATTAACTCATTATTGACTCTACTGTATACTCAAACAAATTTTTTTGCTCCGACTGTCGCGAAGGTACTACCTTAAAGCAAATAATGTTTTTGTTATTTTTACGCTAGTACATAAAATTTTCTATGTTACACGGATTGTAACCAATCTTTGGGACATAAATAACTATTATAATACTAATCAGTAATTTTTATTATTTTGTTTTCATTTCCATTATTGATTTATTAGTTTGTTTTTAGTTGATGATATCTGTAATTAAACCAGGAGCTTGTTGACCGTTACAAATAACACCAAACCTATAAAAACCCACTATTGTAATTACAACTAGAGCAGACTTTGTTAGAACAGTTATCAAGTTGCTGATTTTTTATTAATAAAGTTACTCATACAGTTCAATCAGTTCGTTAACGCCAAAAGAAGAAGAACCACAACACTAATTTTTGACGCAGTCGGTAGGATCAATCAAGGATTCAAGAGAATTCAGCAAGAAGCTAGTGGTTGTACTTCACCAAATTTGTGAAAATCCAAGAACAAACGGTTGCAAGGGCGCTCGAAGAAAACAAAATGTAAATAACTCTCTTATTCTAACCAAGTCAAATAAAAAAAAAACAAAATCTGCAGCTGTCTGATAACAAACATTCCAAAGATAACAAACACAAATTTTTCGACAAATTCACAAATCTAACAAACATAAATTTCAACACTAAACAATTATCAATCCTAAATAAATACAAAAAATACTCCATAGAATCCAATAACAACCCCATACCCATCACTGCAATAGAAATTGACGCTGCTATTCATAATCATCCACAAGAGAACTCAATACGTAATGAATGCAATTATTTTATCAAAAAAATAGAAAAACAATATAAAAGAAATATTAACAGAAGCGAGGGTGTCGTCAACCAGAAATCGATTATAAATCAAATTAAACATAAATTAAAAGACAATAATGCCATGCTCATTAACGCGGATAAGGGTGCTGGAAACGTTGCAATATATAAAAAAGATTACATATACAAAACATTAATTTTCATAAATAATAACAACTATAAACAAATTAATAAAAACCCTATCAATGATTAAATTTTGAAAACCAAAAATATAATTAAACAAACAATTTCAACAATTTCTAAATATAATACACCCAATAATATTATCCCAATGAACCCCAATTTACCCACCTTATACAGTATGATTAAGCTACACAAAGCAGGTTTCCCCATCAGACCAATTACCACTTTTTTCAACACACCCACATGCAACTTAGCCAAAACACTTAACAAAATTTTAGATTTTAAAGGAAAACATTCAATCAAAAACTCATATGACCTAATAAACACAATTAAAAATATACCATACAGTTCTGATTATACTCTAATTTCTTTCGATATTACAAATCTCTATAGCTCTATCCCATTAAACGAACTATTCACTATTGCAAAAAAATATATTAATCAAAAATTCAATGATAATACTACTAGAAATCACATTATAAAAATTTTAAAATTTATTACAGAAAATAATTACTGCAAATTCGAAAACAAAATTTATAAAATAGATAATGGCTTAGCGATGGGGATGCCTGCTTCTGGCATGTTGTCCGATCTATTTCTTGATTATTATGAAAATAATTATATTCTACATCCACGTAACCCGTTCAAAAAACACATTATTTTATACAATAGATACGTTGACGACATTCTCGTTATCTGGAAAAATAACAACAACAAAATCATCTCACATTTTCATAACTTTTTAAACAATTTAAACAAAAATTTAAAATTCAACATTGAAATAGAAAACAATAATATCATCAATTTCCTAGATATCAAAATCATTAAAACAGATAATAAATTTGAATTCGACATATATAGAAAACCAACTAAATGTAGCGCGTTAATTTCACAAGACTCACACCATCACTTTCAACACAAAATAGCAGCTTTTAATTCTATGATAAACAAAGCCTTCCAATATAATCTTAATGAAGATAAGTTTAATAATGAATTACAAATTATCAGACAGCTAGCAGATATAAATGGTTATAATAGTAAATTAATTGATAGGTTAATTAGGCGCCACAGACTAGTGCGAGACCCCCTGCATCAATCTGTCATAAACAATAATTGCGTCATATATAGATCTTTCACATAAAACAAATACATACACAATATCAAGAACATTTTAAACAAATACAACATCATACCAACTTATAAATACAATAATAACTTAATATCATTAATTAACAACAAAGAAAAATGTATACTAGATCTTAATGGAGTTTATCAGATTTCCTGTAAAGACTGCGGAACGTCCTATATTGGACAAATTGGTCGAAAACTAAAATTACGTATTAATGAACATCTAAAATGTGGACGATCCGCAGTCTACCAACACCTTACAGAAAACAATCATAATATAGACAATGACAACATCAAATTGTTACATAACTGCTCCAAAGGACGCAAAATGGATTTATTAGAAGCATACGAAATTTACGAATGTAAATATCATTAATGAACAGGTTGATGTGGGGTGCAACCCTTTATTTAAAGTCTTATCAATAAGTTAATTCAGATTTCGTTTTTCGTGACCGCAAATAGATATATAAACAGCCAAATTCAAACCGTACTCTTTCTTACTTTTAACATCGTCGCGCTGGTCTGGTGGTGAGACGAACTTATCATATATAAATGTTAGCAATAGACAGTAATTAGAGATATTTTTGTTGATTAGTTTTATAAAGTTTTACAATTTATTTATTTAAGGATGAATGGTAGGTACAATCGGAAATAAAAGTACGAAAAATTTTCACAAAATCTATGTCTTTCAATATCTTTTAAAATAAAGTATTTAAATGAAATATTTTTTTTTCACATGTTTGTTTTTTATATCACATTTCTAATACAATCAAAAATTGTTTAAATTTCATTCAATTTTAAATGAAATTTCCAATTATTGTTAGGATCATATGAAACTTTTTGTCTGTGAGTGTACCTTGAATTCAACTTGACAAAATAAAATACATTAATTTTTTATACCAGAAATTATCGATACAAAGTATCTTATTGTACTTACAAAAAAATTAGAAACCAGATATATACTCCCAAAAGTTATAAATTTTATTTTATTTAAAATAATTAATTAAAATCAATTTTATTTTTATACGGTACAGCGTGACAACACCGCAAAATATTAGCAGTTGGTAGTTGTCATCTATGGTTGTCTGATTGTCATCTATAATATATTAGCGATTTCCCATTCATTCACTCACTGACTCATCACGATATCTTAGAAACTATCCGCCCGATTGACTTCAACTTTGGCACATATATTCTTTAGGCAATGTAGACGCTCACTGTGAAAGGATTTTTGAAAATTCAACCCCTAAGGGGGTTAAATCGGGCATTAAAGTTTTAATATGTTGGAATAAAGGCGGCTGTAGAAATAAGTTTTGACAAGCGATAACCCGTCTGCTGTATCGCTGGCGGCCATTAGAAATAAGTTTGGATACATAATTTAGCGATTTAGCAGTTTCATTTTCAAACGAGTGCAGATTGCACACTAGTATTACTGTTTATTTACGTTATTGAAGCCGTTCGAGGATAGCGTTTTTTATCGTGAAATTTTAAGTTTTATCATCATGTCAAATTCAGAAGGAAAATATCGATGGAAAGGAAAAATTGTCAGCCAAAAAGTTTATTTACAACGACAAAAACAAAGCCAAGTTGGCAGAGAAGCAGCAAAATTAGAAAAAGAAAAGACTATTGAGCAATCTAAAGTTTTAGAGTTACATGTTAATGAACAATCTACATCTGCAAATTCCAATGAATGATTGCAAGTTGGAGAACGTGATTCGCAAGAGAACGATTCTCACGCATCATTTGATGATGTCAGAATTATGGTTTCCTACGATATGGGTTGGAGTACACGATCAACTGGTCGTCACTACGACAGTAAAAATGGATTTGGAGCTATCATTGGAGGCTTAACAGGCTTGGTGTTGGATTTTGCAACCTGTAATAGGATGTGTGCAACATGTAATAAAGGTGGCTCGGCATCAGATCATAAGAAATGTCGAAAAAATTTCTTCGGATATGCAAAAGCCATGGAACCTCATGTTGCTAAAAAAACTCGTAGTTGATAGTGACGTACTCAAAGCTCAAAATATTGAAGTTGGAGTGTTAGTAGGCGATGATGATAGCTCGACAATAGCTGCATGTAGAGCTGCAGCAAATCATCCTCTTATAAAACAATCGGATGTAAATCATACTTCAGGAGGAGTGAAGAAAAAAATTTATAACATCCAAAAGAATTACAAAGAGCTAACCAAAGACCGTATATTATACCTGCATCGATGTTTTACTTATGCTCTATCCCAAAATAAGGGCAATAGTTTAGGTTTAGCTGCTGCGGTTCGGAGTATACCATATCACGCTTTCAACGACTATTCTATATGTGGCGCATGGTGTGGCTACAATGAAGACAAAAAAAACTATGTGCATAAAGTTATCCCTGGAGGTTTTGAAGATCCGATATTGTTTGAAGAGTTGAAAAAAATATTTAATAAGCTTGCAGATAATGCACAAAAATTTTCAAATGGTGCATCTAGTAACGCTAACGAAAGTCTGAATGCGATGATGGCTAGCAAGGCCCCTAAATCAAGATGTTACAGCAAGACTGCATCTGCTGACTACCGTTTTGCTTGTGCTGTTGGACAAAAAAATATTGAAGAAGGATACATTAAAAAAATAGCTGAAAAAATAGACTTATCAACAACTAAGCATCTCACACGACATGTATCACGAAAACAAAAAATTTTATTACAAAAACGTGCATTAATTAAAACACATGCATACAAAAAACGTCGTATGCAATTAAAAAAAATCCGTACTGTGTTGCGTCATCGTAAAGAAAACCAAGAAGGTGTAACTTATGAAAGTAATTGTTCTCTTTTAACTGAACCTGCAATACCTGAGAGAGAATCTGAGGGCAATGATTCTAATTCAGAGGATGATTCATGTGAATATTGTACCATCCTTTTGGATTTGGAAACTTCTGGTTTTGAAGCTGATTGTGATGTTCTTCAAATTGCGCCCCAATGTGGGAAAAAAAATTTGCAACCTACATTAATCCAGTTCAACAAATTTCCTTAAAGGCTAGTGAAGCACATGGACTGACGAATTGCTGTGGAGAACTATTTTATTATGGACAAAAAGTACCATCAGTTCCTCTTAGATTAGCGTTATCTAGTCTATATGAATGGCTCAAGTTATTAGAAAAAAAATGCTGTATCGCTACTCATAACCTAGCTTTTGATGGGCCTAGATTGTTTAGAGCTATTACAAGACATAAATTAACAAGTGATTTTTCGGAAGTTATCTATAGATTTATTGATACGTTAAAGATAATAAGAGATGTTACTGGAGGAAAAAAAAGGTTCATGCACAAAAAGCGGATTAGCTGACTCTTTAAACATTGAAAAATCTGGCGCACATAATGCTATTAATGATTGTGCAATCCTTTATAAAATTTTAAAAGAATTGAAAATACATAACTCTGTTTTATTAAATGCGGCGACTCCATTTTCAGAACAGATAAAATCTTGGGAGTTAGCAGTAGCCACTAAGAAAAACCTTGTTAGTTTATCACCCTTAGAAAGGGTTGTGAGTTTGACAATCAGACAAAAATTGGCAAGAGCTGGAATTACAATGGATGTTTTGAAGAGCAAGCATGATCCTTTGAATGATAAGAGTCTTCAAATGTTTCTTATTGGAAAAATTAAAACCAAAGAATTACAATCATTACAAAACGCTAGTATCGAAAAAATTGTGAAGTGGTTTAGATAAATGTACTTACTAATCTTATTAATTAATCTCGACTTATTACTGTTATGTTCACTTTTCAGAGTTTATTTTGATAATTATTAATTGTTCATTAATTTAAAAAAGTAATATTTATATATCATAATAGTCACATTAATGTTAATAAATTTAATGTTTCTATTCAACTTGTACTGTTTTATATTTACGTTTGAATTTACGCGGTAACATATGTTGCGAGGTTGCCACGTTTCTCTGGTGAATCAAACTAGCCATTCAATAGTATCATACATATCAATTTTTCTAATTATTCCTTCACTACTATTTTTTAACGTGATTTGGCCGAATTGTGCATTTTCCATTTAAGTACTTGTAAATTTGCAATAACTAAAAAATGTTATAACTTTTAAACAGTGTTGTAAAAAAATTTCTAATTTTTTCAGACGCTTCAGGAAACTTATCGGAATAATATATTTTTTTTTCAGCCTATTCTCATTATTTTCAATATATCGACAAATCATCCTTAAACAATTTAAAAATTTTTTACTTAAATATAACTTTAGTGTAAACTAAAAATAGTGTTTATTAATTATAACAAAATTTTAACTTCTGTGATACATTTTTTAACTATATTGAGTAAGTTGTGATATTTTCTGTAATGAATTTGTTGTTATTTATTTATTTGTAATTTGTCTATATACAGCTAAAATGTGCTGAAGATGGCCCTGCAGGGTTGAAACCGGTTCACATGTAATTAATAAAACACATTCTTTGGATTAGAATATTCGTATTTCATTATTTTTCAAAAAAAATGGCTGAAGAAGAGAATCTGACTCAAACTCCGTCTACTCTCATTTCACCTGTATCAGATCCTAAATCAACATCAAACAATCAGGAATCATTTTCTATTGAATTTATTTGTAAACTTATAGTCAATCAACTCAGTGGGAATAGATTTGAGCTAGGTCAATTTATTGCTAATTGTAACAATACTAATAGATTAGCAAGCGAATTCCAAAAGGTACCATTATTGTATTACATTTCGTCAAAAATATCAGGTCGGGTTAAAGACAAATTAACTACACAAAGCTTCGATACCTAGGAATCATTACGGGAAAAATTAAAAACATTATATCCAGATAAAAAAAACTATATCCAATTTATGGAAGAATTAAATAACACTAAACAGTCTAGTAATGAAGCAATATCAGAGTTTTATCAAAGACTGGAGGTGATAAGTTCTAGGGCAATATCCCCGGCCAACAACATTGTAGAGATAACACTGAAATACGGGGTCGAATCACGAGATCACATTGAATAGATTCATCTACCACAGTAAGTCAGAAATTTCACAAATGTTGAGATGGAAGGAGTTCGACAATTTAAACTCCCACTATACAGCCGTGATTGCTGAACAGAAATTTCTGAATTCCAGAAACTTTAAAAGAATCACTAATAACAAAAAAAAGTAATAATCACCATAAGAATTATCACTTAAATAAACATAAATATGATAAGCCTCCAATAGTGCATGAAATGTCGAACTTTAATATTGTGTTCCAATACCAAAATAAACAGTGTAACTACTGTAAAAAATTTGGGCACCTTATACAAGAATGCATTAAGAGTCCGCATCTTCTACTTCAAAACACACTGTTTGTTCTTAAGACCTCACGGTCGCATTTCACAATTTGAAGAGAAGGTACCTCAAATGGTTACAAAATTGAAAAGAAAATCCCTTTTTTAAAATTTTTTAATCAAATTTAAACACAAGGGCTTAAGAGCAAGTAACAAAAGATTCTTTCTTAAGGTCTCATTTTGTCAAATTAAAACTTTTCGGCATGTGCTTGGGAGCATTAGATAGAGAAAAGAAAACTTGAGGTCCCTCTTAAACTCTTTTTTTGAAAAATCTTCTAGTTTTTTGATGAACTGAGTTTAAAGAGAACTCAAGAAGATGGTAAGAGAAAGGAAGTGAACTGTCCAAAATCTGTAGCCGAATATAACGACCTCTTTCAGCATACTGTCCCCGTTTTCCAATTATCAGAGCACAGTGCGCCTTAACGCCGCATTATGCGAGCCTTCTTAACAGATGGAGAAACATGGCAGCGAGAAAAAGAAGATGCAATAGGAAACAGCAGCGCATAGATAACTATTTCAATGTTTTATAATATGTATACATACATACTTATTTACATGTTAAAAGCGTTAATAAACCATTTAAAGTACATTCGGGTTTATTTTTTTAATAAAAAATAAATCCGGATTATCCGAGTTTTCAGTTATCCGAGGAGGGTGTCCCCTCACGTTACCTCGGATAACCGGGGTTCTACTGTATTTGACATATACGACGTTGTCAGAGTGCAACTTATAAAAATGTTTAATAGTATTTGTGTAATCGTATATATCCACGGGTGCAGTGTAAGACAAATATTATGGCTCATTTCACTACAAGCCTATCTACGCATATAATCCAAAACTTTTTAACTTTTTGACAATATTGTAGCAGGACAACCACCTTAATCGACTGTCTTTTGTTTTAAAGCAAAACCGAAGTATAATGACATGTGATAAATCACCATCAAATAAACAACATAGAATTATTATTATTATAGAAAAACTGACTGACTGTATTGTACGACCAGCGAAGCGGGCCGGAATTCGCTAGTATTTATATATTCAGGACGCCACTGAAAAAGAATATCCTCTCCTCGGTATCGTTTATTTATTCTGATTGGTTAGAAAGTGACTATCCTACAGTATTAGAGTGTCCAGCTGACCCTCCCACTCTGTTTCCTGAAAATGAAAAAAGTCCCCGAATAATTTAAGTCACGTGAGTTGCCCGGGGATATAAATATAGCTCCCTAAGTGGTTTCTTTTTCATTTGATTTGTTTGAATTAAAATATAATTGAGTGCGCTCATTTGTTGGCAATAACTTTTGAATTTTCAAAAACGTTGTTTGTGTTTTGTACACCACTGATCGATATTGAGGTAAGTTAACGAAAGTGATGTAATAATATTGCACATTTCAATTTTGTTATTCACTATAATTGTTATTTAATTAATTAAATATCGAATATGTAATATATTGGAAATATTTGTATTCTTCTTACAGAAATAAAATGAATCGTAAACCTTTAACATCCAAAATTATATCGTCCCCTTCTACATCTTCATGTGACGAAGCTCAACAACCGGATAAGAAGAGACATAAGAAATCATATGCTCAGAATTACCAAGAGAGTTGAGAGCAGGATGAAGCCTTTGAAGGATGGTTGCGAAGAAGTAAAAAAGGAGCCACTTTTGCATATTACACAGCTTGCAACAAGGACTCGGAATGTGGAAGATCGGAACTTTTAAGGCATTCTCAAAGAGAAGGTCACAAACGAAAATGCAAATCGATGTCTTCGCATCATACTCTAACTTCTATAAAAACTTTTGACGGACGAATTAATTTGAAAAAGCAGGTAAAAACTGTTGAAACTAGGTTTGCATTGTGGGCTGTAGATCACAACATCACATTTATCGCAATGGATCATTTATCGGAAGTGATCAGAAACAGTTTTACCAATTCAGATATTGCTAAACAATATACTAATAATCGCACTAAATGTTCGGCAATAGTTAATAATGTAACGGGTGCTTATAGCTTCGAAAACACGTTAAAGCTTTTAAAAACTAATAAATTTTCTTTGATTGTTGACGAATCAAAAGATAAAGGCACTATTAGGAACCTAGCATTAGTCGGTAGGTTGTTCAATAATTTAACAGGATCAGATATGTTCTGAGGATTGTTGCCTGTGCCAAGTGGTACAGCAAATTCACTGTACGCCACAATAATTACATTTTTAGGTGATAATAATATTGACTATAAAAGTTTTTTAATAGGTTTTGCTTCAGATGGCGCTAGTGCAATGATGGGAAAACATAATTCACTTTCAGTTAAATTGAAAAATGACATTCCAAATTTGTTTTAGCTTCTGCGCAAATTATGCATTTACACATATTTTCCGTATAGTCGAACTGATTTAAAAGAATTTCAAAGTTTTGTACAAATTAAACCATATATTTTCATTGTTTTTTACTATTGTATTTTGTATTGTTTGAATATTGCCTCATTCTAGTGCCATCGTGGAAAGGGTATTTTCGCAAATAAATTTAAATAAAATTAAAATTCGTAACAAACTTTCCACGGAAACACTGTGTGGTTTATTACACACAAAACAGTTGTTGAAAAAAGATAGTTGTTATAACTATGAAATTGGAAAAAAAATAATTAAAAAAATTAACAGTCAAACTTACACCAAAAAATAATTGTTAATTTTTTATTTAAGTATAGTATGTACTTTAATTGTTTTTTACTATTGTATTTTGAATATTACTTGTAATAAAAAATATATTATGAAACTTATTTTTATGAGACCCAGTTATCTCCAGTGTATTTTAAGTTGTCTTCCTACCAGCTAGGGATTTCTAGGGATTTTTGATCAGCTTGTCCAGGGATTTATTAAAATTTCATCTGGCAATCCTGGGTCATTCTCATTCTTCAAACCATCGTGTAAGTTCCGACTGTTTGAAAAACTTAGTAAAAATTGTAAATATTTGTTATTATTTAATATTAGTTGTGTAAGTTTCAGAGACGATATTTAGTTCATTATTTTCAAATAAAAGTTTGACATTTAAAAAAAAACGAACATAGAATCTCAACACTATGAGGTAATTATCAATTTAATTTCTTTGATGAATGAAAAACTAAGAGTTAAAAGTAATAAAAAGCTGTAGTGTTAAAATTTTGGTTTCCTATTAAATATTTAAGAAATTGTTGATTTTGTTAATTTTATCGTATTAGTTAGGTTTTTCGATAATTAATATTCTAAAGATAGATCTGCTTATTACAATACTAATAATTTTTTTACAAATGAATGTTTTTGTTTAGATTCTTATGAAGATTAGCTAGACATTTCTAAACAATATGCGTTATTTTTTTTCTTCTTTTGTTTAAATTTCAGGATCATTTATCAATTTTCGAATTACAGTAGAATTCATATATAACGACTTCGCTTATAACGACTAACCGGTTTTAGCGACGATAATGTTTACTCAAGTTAGGTTTCATAATTAGGTACTGAGAAAATATAACCGTTTAGTGCGACTCCGGTTTAAGCGACCAACTGCTTATAGCGACCAGTATTTATGATAATACGTCCGGTTAAAACGACGCGCAATGTTTTGTTTATACAACCTACGCACCAATATCTCAGCGCCCCGCCCCGCGTGCTTTACCTTTCCTTATCGGCGCGCGTAAATCACAGTTAGTGTTTGTCACCTGTTATGACAAGTTCTTAAAGCTCGACAAAATGAGTTCTGTGAAGCGAAAGTGTTTTACAATTGGAGAAAAAAGTGCAATATTACACCGATTAGAAGCCGGTGAATCAAATGCAACCCTCGCAAAGGAGTTTGGCGTATCTCATTCTACGATATCCACCATAAAGAAGAATAAAGATAAGATCGAGCCGCTGTTTAATGCCAATGTTTTGAAATGCAAACGTGTAAGGACTTCTACTCATGACCAGCTGGATAAGGCATTGTTACAGTGGTTCAAGCTTCAGCGTGACCGGGGAATACCCGTTAATGGACCTCTGCTACAAGAGAAAGCAAACTTTTTTGCTGGACAGTTAGACATGCAAAATTTCACATGTTCCATGAGTTGGATAAACCGTTTTAAAGTAAGACACAACATCGTCAGTGGTAAGATTGCTGGCGAGTCTTTATCAATTCAACAAGGTGATGTAGTCGATTGGTTAGAAAAGGTTTGGCCTACTCTACGTGCGCAATTTAGAGATGATGAAATTTTTAATGCAGATGAGACCGGGCTGTTTTATAAATTAACTCCAGACAAGACATTAAAATTTAAAGGTGAAAAATGTAAAGGAGGAAAATTATCAAAGGAGAGAATAACTTTGATGGTGGCAGCCAACATGAGTGGCACTGTTAAAAAAAAACTTCTCGTAATCGGATAATCTCAACGTCCCAGATGTTTTAAAAATGTACGGCATTTGCCTGTGGATTATGAAAGCAATCGAAGAGCGTGGATGACTGCTGATATTTTTAACAAATGGGTACGCGCATGGGATCGTGAACTTACAAAAAAGAACAAGAAAATCCTGCTGTTAGTTGACAACTGTCCTGCACATCCCCATATTGAAAACTTGAAAAGCATAACCCTGGTGTTTCTCCCTCCAAACACGACATCAGTGTTGCAACCCATGGATCAAGGGATTATTCGAACTTTGAAATCACATTTTCGTAGAAATCTTGTCCTGAAAATGATCCAGTTACTAGACGGCTGCGGAAGCAGTAGTGTTGAGTACCCAAAGATCACTGTTCTTGATGCTATTCTAATGATTCAAGATGCCTGGACCCAACTCAAGCAAGGGACAATTGTTAACTGTTACAAACACGCTGGTTTTGTCCGAAACAATGTAGAAAGTACCATAACCTTGACGCAGATGATTTTGACGAACAAGACGATGTTCCGCTGAGCATTTGGGCGAGGGCAATTGATAAGCATCAGTTACCCATAACAAACGAGGACTTTGAACAATACACGTGTGTCGATGATGCTGTCGCCACTTGTGAAGAACCGTCTGATGAAAACATTGTGGAAAACATCATCGCCAAAAGCACGAATAGCAAAGATAGCGACGGTGATGATGACGAACCAGAGGAGATTCATCCAACCTTGACTGTGTCTGAAGCTCTGAAGGCTGCGGAAACGCTCAATGTATTTATTCAGACTAACTTCGATGATGATCTTATGAAAACAATGATGCCACGAATTCACAATGCTGTACGAAGTTCTTACTACCGAACAAACGTTTATCAAAAACAAACACAAATCACCGACTTTCTACGTTAGTAACACAGAGTTTTTTCGTGTATTGTGTGTGTATTTTATCTTTTTGTATTACAATACATTATGTACCTATGCTTGTAATTTGGAATGTTTAAGAACCATTAAAATAAAGCACATGTAATTCCTACAAAATGTTTTATTTACCTAAATAGGGAAATCAAACTTTCGTATTTATAATACATATGTATTCGTAAGTTAAGTACATATGTACTTAAGAAATAATCCTGCCGTTTTGTACGTCATCCGGTTAGTACGACATAGTATCGCCGGTCCCTTGAAGGTCGTTATATCCGGATTCTACTGTATTTTTATTTTTTTAGCACTCAGAGAAATACATTATTGTAGAATTTAGAAAACGGGGTCCTCAAACGGTGAGATCCGTTGAAATAATTTTGGAGAAATGGCTCACTTATGATAAGAAGAAAGATTCTCGAGAAAATTCATGAAAAGCTCGTCAAATGGCGCCGAATACTCTGACGAGGATCGAGTTATAATTGATCAATTACTAAAAGCCGATGCGGACGCCCCAAAAAACTGGCTTCAATATCTTTGTTACGTGAGAGGGAAGTCTGGTAAGTTATAAATTTTAGCAATATATCCCACTCTTATCTTTAAAATCTGTACTATAATCAATTTTATAGATACACTCGACGCAGCCCTCAAGAAAATTGAAATTTCAAATAATAAAGCTTTTTCGACCGATTCCGATATGGATTCCTCAATATTACAAGATAGAAGTAATAACGGTAACAATACATATAATTTGATATATTTTAGTACCCGCTTATAAGTAGTTTCGATTTTTTATTGACGATATTAGCCATTAATTAATTATTCAATTATATAATTCCAGTAGAAAATAATACCATGAACATGGACGATATAAATAAGAAAAGGAAAGGTATGATAAAATCAATAACTATAAGTTGCATCAGAAAAAATGTCCATTAATATTTTGTAAAATTTTTAAGCAAGTACCTATGACTGTGATGATAATGGAAAGCTGACAAAAAGGAAAGTCAGAAAAAGGACTTGAACGATCATCGACAGCATCCCATTGTGTTCGTGGTCACAGCTGTTGTGAAAGTAAGTATTGTATACATTTATGTATGTATGTTTTGATTATTTATATTGTAAGTGGATGAGTTAATTCGCCGGAAAAAACTTTGAATGTCTTAAATATTCATTTTTAAACATTGTAGATCATTCAGAAATGTTGGACATAATGATGGAAATGTCTCGAAAAATAAAAAAATTGGAAAAACTTGTTATCACGAATTTTAAAGCGCTCACTACTCGGTTAGTTAAAATGGTCATGCCAGGTACAAAAACAAAATGTCCAGATGAAAATTAATGACTTTTCCAAAAAGCACGAAATTCAAATGCCATGTGAATCAAAAGAGGATTTGGACAAGTTAGAAGCAGTCTTGACCCTTAACCACCGTAGTGCGATCACCATGACCGATGCAACATTTTATTGGCGAATAATTTACTCCCACTTAATTCTAACACATTCAACGTCTCAGTACCTTCAAGTTATTCAGTGACCTTTAGAATTCTGCACGGTGGTGGTTGTTCGTCAAACAAATCCTAACCTAATTCGTAATTTTATTTTGCTAGCGGTCACAGTGACCGCGCTGCGGTGTTTGTGCAACTTTTTCTTGTTATACACAAAACCGCCATGTCTGATAAGCCTGGACCTTCAAAAAGGGTTCGCTTTGGTGATCCAAACTTCGAAAACACACTGTTACAGTGGATGAATGAGAGTGATGTTTTAAGTGATGAGGAAGACATTCAGAATTCAGATGATCAATATAAAGAAAGTGAGCATGATACTTGTTCTGAAGCTGAGGTGGAAATAGGCGATGAAGAAATTCAGGAATGCGAAGAAGATAGTGAATTACAAGAGGTGGAACCAGAAGAACAGCATTGCAGTAACATAAAAAAACTATTATGGCAAAAATAGATACAAGTCGTCTTCACAGAGCTTCGTTAGTAGGTCAAGAACACAAAAACATAATATTATCGTTCAATTGCCAGGTTTACGCCCTTCCGCTAAACTGGGTCAATCAGCTGATCCTGTTACTGTTTGGAGTTTATTATTTTCCAACGAAATACTAAATATAGTTCTTCGGTGGACTAATTTAAAAATTCAGTCTATGAGGGCAAAATATAGAGATCAGAATAGATCCGAACTAAAAGACTTGCAGATGAGTGAACTAAAGGCGTTTATAGGTTTACTGTTTTACACATCAGTTTTCCAGTCAAATCATGAAAAAATTGAACGTATTTTCGCAACAGACGGAACTGGTCGTGAAATTTTCCGGTGTGTTATGAGTAAAAATAGGTTTGCTGTTTTGCTTGTTGCCTTGAGGTTTGACAATCCTGCTGATAGAGTAGAGAGAAGAAAACAAGATCCTATAGCTTCAATATCACAAGTTTTTCATAAATTTATTGCAAATTCTCAGACAATGTATTCTCCTGGAGCATATATGTGTGTGGATGAAATGTTAGTGTCATTTAGGGGCAGATGTCGTTATAAAATGTGTATGCCCAACAAGCCTTGCAAATATGGACTGAAAATCATGTGTATGACCAACGCAAGAAATCACTATTTTTATAATGGTTATGTTTATACTGGCAAAGATTCAAACGGACATGGATTGTCTGACGAGGAAAAAAAAATGTCAAAACCTTCTCAAGCGGTAATAAGATTGACCAAACCTGTTCACAATACCCATCGAAACATTACAGCAGACAACTGGTTTACCAGTGTAGAACTAGTAGACCAATTGAAACGCAGAGGGCTGACATATGTCGGCACAATAAAAAAAATAAAAAGGAAAATCCTTCTACGTTTTTACCTAATAAAACAAGAAAAGTTGAATCTACTGTTTTTGGGTTCACCCAAGATAAAACACTAGTTTAGTTTGTACCACGTAAAAGCTCCTTTCATCCATGCACCATGTAGAAGCCTATGAGAAAAACAGCCCAAAACCGGAAATTATTGAATTTTATAATATGACGAAAGGTGGCGTGGATGCTTTGGATGAAAAATGTGCGAAACATTCAACATCTAGGAGGACACAGAGATGGCCGATGGTTATATTCTTTCGTCTATTGGACATAAGCGCCGTGAATGCACATATTTTGCATCAGTCATATAGAAGTAACGACCAGCTTGAAAAAACAGAATTTATAAAACAATTAGCAGATCAGTTAGTTAGACCAGAGTTGGAAAGAAGAGCGCAGGATATGAGACTGAAAAGAGACCTGCGTGTCACAATTCTCAGAATTTTGAGAAAACCCTAGATTTCACTCCCCACTACCGAAGAAAAGTTAGAGAAGAGAAAAACATGTTCTACCTGTCCACCGCGAATAAAAAGAAAAACGTTTCACTTATGTTTCTTGTGTAAAAAGCCAATTTGTTTAGAGTGTTCTACAAAATTATGTCAGGACTGTGAACATAACTTATGAGAGTTTACGGCTTGTGATTTTTTTCAAATATTAATCTTTCCTAATTTTTTTAAAATTTGATATGTTCTTTAGTTATTCAGTTTCCGTTGAGAACAATTTATATGTCCAATTATTTAATACGTATAAAAATAAAATAAAAAATCTTAATTTGTGTTTATTTTAATAAAATTACAAGTTTTGTAACGCAGAATATTTTTTGGCTTAAGGAACAAAAAAAGATCTATTTGATTTTATGTAATGTCCTCAAATAAAAAAACGGTTTTCGGCTACTTTGTTTATTAGTTTAAAAAAAATGCGGTCACCAAGACCGGTGAGAATGCGACAATTATTTCACCACGGTGCTTAAGGGTTAACGGATACGGAAAACAGTAGTGAATTAGTATGTACACTATTTATTAAATTCAGGAGTACTATTTTAATTAGTCATATATTTACATAAAACAAATGAAGAAAAGTAATAATTTATTCTGATTTGAAAACAATACTAAAAAGCTCTATTAATCGATTAGCCGGAGTCGAAAAAACAACTGCGATTATCGTTCGGCTATTGCTATCGAGAGAGCTCGCAATGAAGTGCACAGCTCAAAAAGCAGTCAGCAATAAATATCTCATTAAAGAGATGTTATTAACCGGTATAATAATTGGTAAGGAAAAATGATAATTTATAGACATTAAGTTTTCATGTAGGTTTCAAAATAACAATAGTATATTTTTGATATATTTTTTTCAGGCGTTTTACTTGATGAGACAAATATCCCATCAAATAAAGATGCACTTCGGGCCATTGGGGATGCTATCAGTAATTCGAAAGATTGGGGTGGACACCGCGTCTTGAGAATAAAATAACGGCAGCAGCAGTTGAAACTCAAAATGTATTAAATTACTTAATTAGAAATTATAAAATAAAAAAATTGCATAGATACAATTTAAAATTTCCGTATTTTCATACCAAAATAAAGTTTTATAGACTCCAAGGTTAACCAAGTCAATTCAAATTACCCGGTCAGATTTTCAGGTTCTTGGAACTAAACCAACGCCCGGTCGGGCAATCATACTGCTCTCCGACCCTTTCGGGCAAATTAGATCAGGCTAACAGTCGGGGTGATTTCAGAAAACCCGGTCAGGTTTTCCGGTTTTTACCCGATCGTGCAACTAAACTAACGCCCGATCGGGCAACCAAATGGCCCCCCGACTGTTTACCCCACCAGAAATTTCCGCCAGGGCCTTCTCAAAAAGCGTTACATTCTGATCGGGCAAACAGGTGCCCGGAATCATTTCTAATAGGGAAGCACTAAGTCAGAACTGTAAGAATTCTTGTATGATAAGGATTTATATTTCGAAGACAATTACACTAAAAAAGATTTGTTGCAAGTTTTACGGACAAAAAAAAAAGTTATGCTATTGACAATTTAGCTAGTAGTAAAGGGCATACTGTATTGTGCTTTGCCCCTTACTATTGTGTATTGAATCCAATAGAGCTAATACGGTCGCAACTTAAAGGAAATCTAAAAAAGCACAACATCACTCCCTAACAGTCGGAGATTTGATTGCAAAAGAAATTAGTGCAATTACACTTCAATTATGGAAGAGCTGCTAGGATCACGTGGTTACAATTGAAAATAAACATTCAATCAAAATCAGAATGAACTGATAATACATGTCACTGACATTGACAGTGAAGAGGACTAAATGAAAATTGATTTATTATGTCCCATTTACATCGGCTCTTTTCAGAGCCACCAAAAACCTCAAAGAATTCTAATATGATACTATCGAATCAATTACAATTAAAGTATCCGTGTTAAATATTTTCAAATTTTGAAGTACGGATCTGTCCGAAAATTTGTCAAGGATAGGAACCTAACGGTTTTATTGGGGGTCCAGTCCAGTCATTTCTAACGAGGTCTATTTATTTATACACGGAGAATACATAATAAGACTAAAATGAACATACCTGAACAACAATGCAATCGTGGCGACGAAAGGGTGACCAAAGATTTTAGAAAGTTATAAAACTAAAACGGGAGTTTTTAAAGATGGCCTCAAAGTTCAATTAT
The DNA here is from genome assembly GCA_021725515.1 of Epicauta chinensis. Classification (NCBI taxonomy): domain Eukaryota; kingdom Metazoa; phylum Arthropoda; class Insecta; order Coleoptera; family Meloidae; genus Epicauta; species Epicauta chinensis. The sequence goes on along the minus strand of JAEDXX010000364.1, from coordinate 13,042 downwards.
AGTGAAAGACTATCGGTAATGCATTTGACATGATTTCTAGATTTAACAAAATAAAAATATTGCCAAACTTATAAACAACATTCGAGCAACCCAAAAGTAGAAAGTTTAACAAGTAAATAAAAACCGTTCCTAAGGCTGTGTTCGATTTGGACGCTTTCACGCTTTTTCGCGCTTTGACATCTGTGAATGTCCGTGCTACAACGATTTCTAACAATTTTATGACGTCAGACAGTACGTCATCAACAACGCTCACAGCCGCTTTTTCTTTCGAGGTGGTGCATCAAAAAGCGTGTGAACGCCATCTAGGCCATTCTTAGTGCAACTAGCGTCGGATAAACATGTCGGGCTGTGTACATCTTAAATTATAAGGATAACTAAAGAAATGTTTCAATGCTTCATTTGCCAACCGTTGAATGACTTTTTTATCATCTGGGTTAGAGGAAACAATATCAACATACCATAGATATAACAATTCCAAATGTGATGAATACCGTTTATATATGTAACTAATATACAGGCTGTTTTTTCTAAATGGGGAGGTCTGCGAGATCACCCATTAGCCGTCAACTAAGAGAAATAAAAGTCCCAAGAACGTGTACATCTGACGATATAAGAAGGACCCAGGACCCCAGAAAGTTTCTAGCTAATCAAGAAATATGTAAATTTTAACCCAAGTGTCATATAATTATCCGTACGTCAAAGCAACTACCACCACAAGAATACTCTCGATATATGAAATTCGAATATGTTTTTTTCATTTCTTAATCTCATCAATTACTGTCAAAAAAAATCAGAAGAGTGAAGGCATATTATGTAAGGTTAGTGGCCCCGACCTTCAATGTTGCAAACGTATGCAATCAGATGTTGGTATACATTGACGGCACCGCAAGTGATTGTGCAAGATCGTTAAGGCAGTATAAATGGTTTATTATCACTTATTATTTACTATTGGCGAAAACGTATACGGAAAATGTTAAAAAAGAATAGTGTTCGGAAAATTTGATTAATTAAAATAGACGCCACTACAAGTAATTGCGCAAGATCATTAAGGCTGTTGAAATGGTTTATTATCACTTGTTATTTACTACTGTCGAAAACGTATAAGGAAAATGTTCAAAAAAAAAGTGATCGGAAAATTAGATTAATTAAAATAGATTTGAAATAATAAGTAACGTATATAAAAAAATATTAATAACACCTACGATCATAATTCGTTATTCTCATAGAAATAACCATTAATATTATTAATGACGCACATTTAACTATGATAGATGTGTGTAAAAAAACACGAATCACGGGCCGCTTGATGAGTGTAAAGACAATTCGGCCCGTGACTTGATCTTGGTTGAGTAAGTGTTAGACAGGTTCGATTTAAAACTTAAGTAACTTGAACGAAATCATTGCCTTCTTTTCGCCTTTAATAAATTACCATTAATTGCATTGACGCTCTCTGCACTGTTGATGTTGAGCGACTGAGAGGATATTCCAGAAAATGCTGACGTTGTATCCTTGTCCCCCTTCGAGATTATTCTGTTATTCACAGGTTGTAGGTACTACGGTTCTATTTATCACCGGTAATGATAAAATTTACTTGGTAGATAAAAATTTTGTTTCATTACATAACTCGTCCAGCCAACAAATACCTAGTACTTAGATTAAATTTTCATGTAACAACAACGTAATTTAAAAATTCCCGAATTTTCCTTAATAATAACTGTACACTCATCCGAACGATAAACACAATTGTCAATCCGGCAACGTTGAAACATTGTAATTAAAAATTAAAAAACAATTTCTATCCAGAAATCACCATACCAGAACGCATCAAAATTATAAAAACATTTAATATCGGTTGATCCGTTGAGAAAAGATCTTAATGCAACGTCTGCTGGTATGGATTTAATTTCTCAGACGTTAATATTTTGTGTACCGTCGAAAGAGATATACCCAGTTGCCGACACTTGTTGTGGGTTCAACATTAAGTATTTCTTGGGCATTTTGGTAGATTTCGTTATTACTAAAATTAGGGCCGCGTCTAATACACGGTAAAGTACGTACACTTCCAGTGTTTTCAAATAATTGCCGTACTATTGATTCTTCGTCGACGGAAGGCTCTATTGCAATGTTCAACTGTCGTCCGGTAATTTTCCCCACTTTGTATATTTTTATTATTTAAATTACCGTATGTGACGTTTCAGAAATTAAAATGTTTGTATCTTTCACAGATTAATTTATTCCAAAACATACCATAAAATTTTGATTATTTTTTATCGTTTTGCCCAACACAGAAAAATTTTAATTCAAGAATTAAATGCTGATTAAACCAAAAGAAGCAACAAAGAAAATAATAATTAATACGATTAGTATAAATACATGTTTATGCGTGACCTTGTTTATGTTTACTACTTTAAGAGCCATGCATGTTTACTGTGTTTAACGACAACAATAAACATCTGTGGAATGTCAAGATTGTTTACGATAGAGATTAATGAACTCTCATTTCAAGCACAATTTGAATTTAAATTTTTGGCTATGTTTAAAGAAATTAAGAAATGAAAAAAACATAGTCGAATTTCATGTATCGAGAAAATTCTTTTGGTGGTAGTTGCTTTGATGTACGGATAATTATATGACACATGGGTTAAATTTTCGATATTTGCCGATTAGCTAGAATCTTTGTGGCGTCCTGGGTCCTTCTTATATCGGCAGATGTACACGTTCTTGGAACTTTTATTTCTCTTAGTTGACGGCGGCTAATGGGAGATCTCGCAGCCCTCCCCATTTAGAGAAAACACCCTGTATAATGCTGATTAAAATTTGTTATCAAATTGTTCGTCATATCAACAACGATATTCACGTTCATTAATTTCACATAAATTGCCGCAATACCATTACCTATTGCTAACATTGAGAAATTAAAACGATAAGTAATCTTTGCATAAAATAAATAAGGTTGTAACTTGTGACACTGAAATTTTCCAGCCATGTCATATAAATATAAAATGGTATGCAAATAAGCATTACATTGTTTAATACTAACAGCGAATTATCAAAATTCAGACCAACGTAAATAACCATCACATGTTTATTGGGATTAGATCTAAAAAATTAAATTACATTTATTATAAATATGTATTAGGAATTTAATGCCAATAATTGAATATTATCCAATGATCGGTAATTATTATTATTTGTAAATTTTAAAAACCAAAGAGACTATCTGACAAGTTTCAAGATTCCACGCTTAGACGCGCTTTCGCTTCCAAATTGAACGACTTCTGTCAAAGCGATCAGCTGATCTTGTTAGCGCTAAAACACCAAATCGAACGACCAAAAATAGCGTATGTAAGCGTGAGCGCTCAAAGCGTGAAAGCGTCCAAATCGAACACAGCCTATAACTCCTTTTATTCTGTATGTACAGCATACATTTTATGATAGGTTATACAGGACCGGATTTAAATGTTACGTTCTCGGTGGTGAATCACAAATTCCGTCAGTTTAGGAAGGGATGACTTTTCACCACGATTTTTCTTTCCTCGAAAGAATACCAAAGATACTAAAGTCAGTCACGACTGAGATTCCGTCTTAGCGTCTAGCAAGTGAAAAAACAGTGAGTGAAATTAAACTTAAAAATTCAAGATGAGTGAACGTAAGTTGAAATTGTACTATCGAATTATACGATTTGTTTGATTAATCATGGTATGATGTTATATTTAGAACCTAGTACGATAGCTGCCGGTGAACAAACATCACGCAGGCAAAAAAGAAAGCCAATTCATTAAGAGGTCAAGGAATTGGCTTTCAACGTGTACAGGTTTTTTTTAAAAAAAAGAGCCTTATTTGGAGTGGAGACTCCTGTTCGCTGCGATGTTGTCAACGAACGTTGGTAGCAACTGGGTTGACTTTACCTTAAATTAAAGGTATTATAAGTGAAGGTCCGAAATTGAAGCCGGGAATAAACCCCAGTTTGCACATAGTGAAAGAAAACGGGCTGCAGAAGACGGCGATCCTGAAGCTGCTGCTGCTGCTGCCCCGGCGTCTCAGATCTGATAATTGATACAATTTTTATTTGACTGAGAAACGTTCGCCTTCTTTGCGCAGTATATTAATTATCTAGAGATAGTTTAATGTAAACAACGCACTACGAATGAAGCTTTCATATTAATAGAAAAATCTTCTTTCCATCGGATTTAGATGGATGAAAACACCGGACCAGAGACGCATCCTAATAGAGTGGAGCGACATGTGTTGCAAGCGGATTAAATATTTAAAATCCATGAACGGATATAGGGTAAAACCGGGATAGATGCCGCACTGGGTTAGACGCTTCGTTTCAAAAAATAAAACAGCAAATGCATTGTTTAAATATGTGCCACCTCAGTAGCACGCAATTTGTTACGCGGGGTGGACATTTGTCGCTTGTGGGTCCGAATACATTCGCAGCGGACGCAACGAATGCTTCAAAGTTTTAAACGTAATTATTCACTGATCCATATCTTTATAAGTAGTAATGGATTACATTTTATTTTAATTGTATTAATACATTGGTCCATTGAGAACATATTAAGAAGGTAATTAATGATTTCTTGCATTTATGTTACTTAAAATATAAAGGGGTATCTATCTGTTGGAGCCTGTTCCAACCCCACTCCACATATTTTAACACCCCACTATGTTCGGGGGTTGAACATCAGTGTGTTCACCACCAGAGAACAGAATCGACTCTCAAACTAAAAGGTCGAGCTTGCATACAGAATCAAAAATAAAGTCATCCATTGTGACTTCGAGTTTAATTTAAATTCATTGGTGACAAACATTGGTAGCCAACACTATCCCTATCTATATAAAAATCGATTATTTTCTCACATCCCTAGACACTTGCCACTGTTAAGATACGCATACTTAGTCAAGGTTAATAGAATTGCAATAAATACGTGTGGAATTCAACTTATAAGAGATAACAATATCAACAATGTGTTGTCTCTGTTGTAAGCATTGAGTGTTGAAAATTGGCCTTAGCCAACTACGATCATCTCCTACTCTAAATGTGTCAGACAGAGATATGTCTTATTTTTTCATAACATCTAGTTAGACGCCAGTTGGCGACAATGGAATAAAAGGAAATTTTGCACACAATGTATAATTTCTTAGAACTATTATCTGATAATTCGAAAATAGAGAAACTAGGCATCTGATTTTTCATTTTAATGTTTTCATTTATTACTTATTAGATAGTTTAGTTTTGTCTGGTAATTCCGTAATTGGTATTTATGAATTTTTAGATAATTTACTTGTGTACGGATTTAATTCGTGATTCTATAAGTCGTTTTTTTTTAATAAATATTGATTGAAATTTGATTCTGAAAACAAACAACACATGTTTGTTGATATTGCTGTCTTAACAACAGTGGGCGTCTAACTACAATAATAAACATAAAAAACTCCTCCTATTCGACCTACTCTAACCACACAATTGTTCTATCGTATGCCGTGAATAGGAGACTTCCTCCCACTCTTCTTCTAATCTACCTAGATGAATTTGGCACCCTGTATGTTCATTTTCTAAAATTTTTAAATAGTCATTAAGGTTAAAAGCGAATGGTTAGTTTTTATTTTGCAAATAGATGGATATGAATGTTGATTTTTTTAAAATGTTAAATGTTATAACGGGAATGTAAATGTTTCGTTAGAGATGATTGTATGAAAATTTTATATAAGTTATCGCTTAAAACAGAATTATTTGTATTATTTGTATTTTTTTAAGAGACGCATATATGTAATTATGGTTATGCGTGTCATATCTGAAGATTATAAAGAAATCTTACGTTGTGATTACTTATTCTTGTTCATTATTTAAGAGGGCATCTATCCCTCTAAGCGATTTCACAGTGAGGCATCTATCCATCAAATTAGGCATCTATCCCCAAAAAAATAGTTTAGCAAAAACTTAAGTTAAGTAAACAAATACAGATTCGGAAGCTATATGAATTATTAAACTCTCTATATTACTGGAATAATCTATGCCAATATATTTGGTACTAAAATAATGAGAATCTTTCGGAAACTGGGATATCTATCCCGGTCTTACCCTAGAGCAGAGGCCAGGGCAATAGTGTACATCGACGAAAGCTACATTCTTAGCTCCCATGTGAGCGAAAAGCATTGGGTCGATGAAACCGGCCAAACCACCTTTGGGAGGTCAATAAGTAAAGAAGGCCGAAGATCGATAATGATACATGTGTGAGACGAAATGGGTTTTATCCCAAATGCATTATTAATCTTCGAGTCACGGTCTAAGTCAGGGGATTACCATAATGAGATGAATGCTCAAAACTTTTTCAAATGGGTAGAAGAGAAATTAGTCCCCAATCTGCCTGCACGATCTGTGGTGGTCATCGACAACGCATCGAATCACAATATTAAACTCGAGCAAATCCCGTCACGTGGTACTCGTAAAGCAGAGATAATTTTGTAGCTCAGGAGAAAAAACATATTATACGATCCCAAATTGACCAGGCCCTAACTGTACGATTTGATTAAAACTTATAAAGCGGATAATGTCATGGTCATTCGTTTTTGAGGTTGTCCCCATATCATTCCGAATTAAATCCAACTGAGAAGATTTAGGCAATTGTGAAGAATTGGGTTGCTCAAAGAAATGTAACATTCAAGTTCAAAAACGTTAAACAATTAGCGATCGAAAAATTCAATTTATTGACAACACAAGAATGGATAAACGTATGTAATCACGTGTAGAAAGTGGAGAAAGACTTCATACAGAGGGATGGTCTAATTAATGAACTAGATCTTGAATATATTGACGATTCCTCCGATATAAACTTGCCTGAAGACACTGAAACTTCAATCTCAGATGATGACAACGACGTGTGAGTAGTTCGGTGTTTTCAGACAGGTTGATATTTATCACTTTCTTAACGTGATTACATATGACAATCTACTTTTGTGGTGTTGCTTAACTGATTTAATTAGATCTAATGGGGGATAATTTACCTTCCCTTTTGTAATTTTAGCCAAGTCTAACAGTTCAGGTTCAGTCATATATCTCTTCTTGACGAGTATTATTTGATGGGATTTGTTCGCGTCATTTGATGTGTTGTCAATTAGCATCATCGATTGGGAAGGGCGATTGGAAATTAATTGACCCTATACTCATTTGAAAACGTTTTTTGCATTCATCTCACGCCAGAACGCTATTCAAATGCTTCTGATTTAATCAATTTTAATAATGTAAATATCTAGAGAATATTGTTGAAATTTGCAATCATTCCAATGAACTTTGTATATACTTCATATAAAACAGACATTTCATCACGAGATGAACCTTATATTTAGGTGTAAATTTATTATTAGTTATAAACGCCTACAATTTAATTTAGTGCAGATTACATAAAGTAACTATCTATTTAAAAGACTTCAAATAATGAAATTTATATAATAGTATTATCTGTTTTTCATCCGATAATTTTGCTTTTTATTATGGACACTGAATTTTAAATATGTTCATCTGATTCTTATTATGTAACCACAAAATATATTTCGTGGACGCCACTGAAAAAAAAACATCCCTTTATCCTCTACAATACCGCCTCGACAGATGTTCATACAGTTGTGGTCAAAATAATAGCAGTGGCGAATTGACTTGGAAATTTGTGTTTTTTGTTGAAAGCAGTATTATATTTTCTGTAAAAAAAGCCTTACGGAACATCTCCTTACTACCTTTGCTGACATTCTGAAAACTTATTTGGAGTTCGTTTACCACAGTTCATTTGTAAAACTAAAAGGATGAAAATGTGTGCTAAAATATCATGGACAAAATAATAGCAGTAATTTAATTTTATGTTGAATAATACATTATTTCAAATTTGACAACTTAACTAAGCTGTCAAAAAACAATTTTGATTTGTTTTAAATAATAACAAAACATATATATATATATATATATATATATATATATATATATATATATATTAGACTGTATCAGAAAAATCGACTATTTTTTTTTTCGAAAGGCACCCTGCAAATATGGTTCAGGATGTCGAAACAATGGGCCTGTGAAAATATCAGCTCTTAATTTTAATATTTACAGGTGCCTCATCGCGATTTTCTATTTCCCATTTGATTAACATGGGAAAAAGATTCTCTTGCACTTTGGAATTTTATAGCTCACGTTGAGAACAATATTCCGAAATGACTGAACGTTGTTCTTATACAAAATTTACCGCTCTACAAAAAAGGTCTCTTAGAATTTTTTGATATATTTAGTCCTTCAAAATTTATTCAGGGTTAATGGTAAATTTTTACATTTTTCCAATTTTTTGACGTAACCATCAACTTTATGGAAAATTTTATAGAACATTTTTGTAGAGCATTTTATTCTCTATAACTTATCTTTATAAAAGTTTTTGATATTTTTTACAGATCGAAAGTTATTTGACTCACAGTATTGAATGCGAAAATATTACTAGAAATTTCTAGAATAAAAAAAATCAGTTCATTGCAAATAACTTTCGACCTGTAAAAAATATCAAAAACTTTTATAAAGATAAGTTATAGAGAATAAAATGCCCTACAAAAATGTTCTATAAAATTTTCCATAAAGTTGATGATTACGTCAAAAAATTGGAAAAATGTAAAAATTTACCATTAACCCTGAATAAATTTTGAAGGACTAAATATATCAAAAAATTCTAAGAGACCTTTTTTGTAGAGCGTTAAATTTTGTATAAGAGCGAAGTTCAGTCATTTCGAAATATTGTTCTCAACGTGAGCTATAAAATTCCAAAGTGCAAGAGAATCTTTTTCCCATGTTAATCAAATGGGAAATAGAAAATCGCGATGAGGCACCTGTAGATATTAAAATTAAGAGCTGATATTTTCACAGGCCCATTGTTTCGACATCCTGAACCATATTTGCAAGGTGCCTTTCGAAAAAAAAAATAGTCGATTTTTCTGATACAGTCTAATATATATATATTAAAACTGAATAAATAAAAAATAAGATAATGATATAAATGATATGATTTTATTAGTACCTTTTCTATTAAGAAAAATATACTAGATAAAATTTCAAGCAGATAATAAAACTGAGGAATAAAAAAGGTTTCACGGTTGTAATTTACGATAAGACAATACTCATTTTCTTAAGAATCGGCTTTCAGTATTCTTTGCCAATATTGTTAGAATACCCCTTGTATTTGTATCCTCTCTTGTTATTGGAAACTATTTTTATCTTATAATAGTTAAAGATTCCTGGAAAATGTTCGGCATTCGTTTTATTTGTGATAATCCTATTACCCCCATCCCCATAGTTTCTCTTTTTGAGTAGAAAGACAACTTTCCCAATTCGCAAATTTCAAATTTAAGGGTTAATACCAACTCGTACACCAAACGTGTAAGATAGAGTTCGTTTCTAAATTGAAAAATAAAGTGCTGAGTAGCCAAAGTCGTGGAATTTTGGCAAATGTGAATCAACCATTAAAAGATTTAAAAAAAGTTCAAGAACGTGTATCAATGGCCACTGGTGTGACTCTTCGCACTATTCAAAATGTGCAAAACGAAATGAGACAAATTGAAGATGGTCAGTGCTCATCATTTTCTACACCCAACAAGAAAAGGAAACGATCGTGTCCCAAAACAAGTGTAGATAATAAACAAAATGAACTCAGGCAGCACATAATAAACCTAAGTGTTAATGATAAAAACGTTCCTACTTTGAACCGCATACAAAAAAATTAAAGGACAACAATAATTATAGTGGCTCAAAAGAAAGCGTTAGGAAAATGGTTAGAAAAATAGGTTTTAGTTGGCGAAAAACCAAAACAAATCGTCAGCTTTTAATTGAAAAGCACGACATCCCATACAAAAGGGCAGTATTTTTTTTAAAAAAATAATTTAGATTAAAAAAACGACCTATTGTTTATATGGACGAGACCTATATTCATGCGTCGCACACCCACGAAAAATCATGGAGCGACAGTACCAACGAAGGTATTCGCAAGCCATCATCAAAGGGACACCGACTAGTTATAGTTCATGCAGGCAGAGAAGACGGTTTTGTGCCTAACGCGTATTGAAGTTTTTTCTCAACGAGCAAAGCACTAGATTATCATGGAGAGATGAACTACGACAACTATAAAAAATGGGCCCAGGAAAAACTTATTCCTAATTTATCGCCAAATAGTGTCGTTGTCATTGATAATGCACCCGTTTCATAACGTACAGATTGACAAGTGTCCAAATTTCAGTTGGAGAAAAAGTGCGATGAAGGAATGGTTAAGGCAACATAAAATAGCTTTTTCTTAATACTAACAGTTGAAAGTTGACTTTACTTTACTGATATCTTAATGGTAAAGTGACACTTTTCTTCACTAGTGAAGAAAAGTGACTAGTGAAGAAAAGTGACTTTTCTTCACTATTGGCTTTTAGTTTCTATTGGGGGTACTAAAAATGATGTTCAACAAGTTTTTTTGTGGGACAAAATCGACGCAATTCTTTTTTTCTCAATACCACACATTTTTAGCAATTCAAAAATACACAGATTAAATTTTGGAATATAAGAAAAAAAATAAACAAAAAACTGAGAATTAAAATGCCTCTATCTTCAATTAAATTATATATTAATTATTCCCAGTGATTCAATTTAAATTAATTTCGGTTAATTTGAATTTAAATTTTGATTAAAAACAATTGCGTCTATTATACCACAGATCGTCTAAAACCCCGACTGAACACGGCTACTGTCTCGGTCTGACTGTGCTGTTCGATGCTGTTCGGGGTCAAAAAAAAAATAACAATAATAACAATGGCCTTCTCGAATTGTCGAGAATGTCTAAAATGTAAACAAATGTTTCTATTTTTATATATAATAAAATTCTAGATTCAATATATACAGAATGTCTCGTAAGTAATGGACCACCTTGCAGAGTCTGATATGAAATTAAATCCTGATTCGAAATGTCTTTTACCATTTTTCGATATGATGCATTGATAATTAAGATAGCAGAGAAAAAATTAAAAACACAAGCGCGTGAGGTAAACCATTTCTTACGAGACAGCCTGTATATATAAATAATATAGTTAAGAATTTCCCTGAAGGTTGGGGAATTGGTCTCTCAGATAATGGCTGGATGACTTCTGAGTCATTTTACGAATATATAACAAATATATTTTATCCATGGCTAGTTAAACAAGGAACTCAGTTTCCAATTGTTTTGTACTTAGATAATCATTCATCACACATGACTTTGCCTTTAGTCTCTTTTTGTCGAGAAAAAGGTATTGAGTTAATTGGTCTTGTTCCTAACTCAACCCACATCATGCAACCACTCGACATTGGTTATTTTCACCCATTTAAGGAAACATGGAAGAAAGCGGTACCAAGATGGAAAAATTCTAAGGGTGTTATGAAAGTAAAGAAGGAAGATTTCCCATTAGTTCTCAAGTTTGCTTTGGATAACATGAATGAAGAAAAAAAAGCTGTTATCAGTGGATTCAAAGCTGCAGGCTTGTATCCATTTGAGCCTTCTGCCATCGATTATTATCTTTTTAATAAAAGAAAGAAAAGTAAAACAAGTGATACTAAACAAAAAATGCAAGATGAAATAATAGAAGATCAACAGAAACATTTATCAACTTTTGAAAAGAATTTATCAAAGGAACTTCTTGAAGAATTTGAGAGTGCTTGGTTAAATCAGACATGGCCCAAGGATCTACAAATGAGAGGCTTGTTCCAATACTGGCTTGATATCAGTGGCAGACCGGGTAAAAAAAATTGATAGCACTTTATTTTAATCATTATTTTTTACGGTATACATATAACATTTTTACAGACAATAATTTGTTAAAAGTTAATGAATTTTTTTTATATTTATATAGGTTATCATGAAAAAAATAAGCCAACTGTCAATGATGTGACATTGGTGAATATAAATTTAAATAAGATAAGACATGAACAGTCTGTTGAAAATTTTAATAATAATCAAGGCTCTACTTTGAATAATAATATTAATTTCAACGACCATAATGATTTATGTAATCAAGAGTTTCTTTCATTGATAAATGATCCTGAATTAAACAAAGCATCAACTTCTGAAATATTTTATGAGATAGTTAATAATAACATTCTAATACAAAATCCAGAGGATGTTCAAACAGGAATTTGTAGTGAATTAATTGTTGATTCAAATTTATTGAATATTAATAATCAAACAGGTTTGTAAACAAATTAAAAAATTATATGCTTAACATGTATTTAAAAATATAAAAAAGATTTTTTTTTTAGACTCGATTGGCACGACTTCTTCCATCACTACTGATTTTGCCACCGCAAATACCAATAACTACATAGAACCTCAAAGATTTGAACCATTTAATCAATCCGTTGTCGACAAAGAAAATGACTCTGCAACTGCTAATTCAAGTAAGTGAAGTAACATTCGAAAATTAGTAAAGGATAATATTAACAATCATAATAATATTTGCGATATATTTTAGAAGTTGATACTCATGCTGGGAATCCTTTTGATAGCGCTTTTACAATGCCAACAAAATACTTACCGAAGAAAAAAAGAATAAAAGTAGAGTCATCAGGTAAACCAAAACTACCTTCTGCAGGTACATCCGATCAGTGGATGCAATACCATAAATAAAAGGAAAATCAACGAAAACTAAAAGAAGAAAAGTTACAACAAAAAAAAATACAAGAAGAGAAAAAACTATTAGCTGAGGAAAAGAAAAAACTGCAAGATAAAATGAGAGAAATACAGAAAAAGATCAAAGAAGAATCGAAATAGTTAATTTTTAATTTTCATAATATAATAATTTTCAATTTTAAATACATATTGTCTTCCTTGATTATTTATCCAAAGATTTAAAACTGTTCTTGTCATGCTTATTTTGTAAGTGAATGTTTATTTACTATTGATTAATTCGTTAAATTAGTCAACATTACTTTTTAAGTACTTGATAATAATATCAAACGACTTTTTATACTATAAATTAATGAATTAATTATTCAATAAAA